>ML105497.1:0-10678 GCA_003697995.1 Taxidea taxus jeffersonii | reverse complement strand
ACACACACACACACACACACACACACATGCACACACACAAAACAGTGTTCCCAAAGGCTTTTACTATCTCTCTCTTTACCTGCCCTCCATCTCTCTTACCTTCATAACCAAAAGATGCTTCTGATTAAAATAATGGGAAATATATTCTCTCCACGTTTTCTGATTACATGATTAAGATTAACATAATCCCTCCGATGATTAGTGTTTAAGAGGACTCCGCCCATTTCCTATTTTGTGTGATGATAACAATCATTATGAAATAGATTACAAGTACACCATCAAGGGCCATCAGCTGATTACTGTAATATTCCTAATTATGTTCATCTAATACATTATAAGAGTGATAATATTAAGAGGTGACCCAGACTAGATTAACTTGCTAATGTGTTCCCTAAATCTTTTAGTAGGAACATCATAAAGATGATATGACTCCATCCACGTTGCCAAGGGACTTCTCAAATCCTTAAGAAAAAAAAGGACAGTGAATAGATACATTTAGAGAAAAGCAGGAACTCCAAGGTAAAGACCTTTAGGGAGTATCTTCCACAAAAACCCACATGCAAGATCTTAATGAGGGAAGGTAAACAGAGAGGAAACCGGAAATTCAAAGCACACTGTGGAGGGAGATGAATGGTACATTTGATCAGAAATTAATGGAGGTAGAACCCAAGTCTGGACACTTGTAAGTTTTATTCTTCCTTTAAAGTAAGCCAATGTAAATAAACCCAGCATTGAACTGAGGAAGAAGGATGGACAGATAGATCATTAAGAAAATTAACCTCCAGGGAAAGGAGCAGGAACATCAGAGACACCCTGGAACAGACCTGGCTAAGCAACCTGAGATCATCCAGCTTTCAATTTTCTGTAACTGAATATTCCCTGAATTTCCTCATATTAATGACCGCTTTGTAATTTTTTCAAGTCTTTGATGAGTGCTGGACAGTAGCAGACAGGTCCGTGGGGGTTGGGGGATGGTACCGGGAAGAAAGAAGGAAAGCTGGAAATGTAAACTCCAGGAAAGGAAGGATACGTTTTGTTCACTATCATATTCTCAGGACCTAGAATACTTAGCCACTCTTACAAAAGAAGTTAGGCCCGTCTTATGTGTAAGTACTGCCATAATAAGTAAGAAGTCTATCAGAAGAGAAAATTTTATGCCTTTGTTTGCATTAAACTTTTTAAAAAATGGCAAACCCTTTAACTCACTCTTGAAGATTCCAGCCTTCGAGAGGAACAACAAAAACAAGATAAGTATACCACTCCATTAAAAGAGTTTAGTAACCTCCTATACTTTAAATTTTAAAAAGTAACATCCCAAATGTCAATTACAATAAAATACATACATGTAAAATACTGCCCTCTTTTTTATGAAGCAAATGTAATTTACGGATGGTTGCATAGTGATTAGAGAACATAGCAGATGGTGAACAATTAATTTAAAATGCTGTGCCCATCAAACTAACCTTTGTTATCATATAATTCTTCATCAAGAATGTTGATTTGTTTATTTAAATTGGATTTCATTACTATGGCATTCATTATCATGCAAAAAAGTTTTTGAAATTTTTACCCAATCAGTGGGCTTAGTCAGCCAACTCACATATTTTAGGAAAGCTGAAGACTAGATTCATTACGTCCATACATACATTATAGAACTTTAATTGGGGAAGGATCACATTGCTGCTCTATAGTTAAGGAACACTGAAAAAGAAAGCAACATTATATTTTTCTGTGCTTTTTCATGCATTACCACATTACTAATCTAATTTGGACTTGAGAAGCTAATTAAATTATTGTCTTGGTCTATAAGGCCTGAAAGCTATTATTTATCCTTCAAGTTTTTATATGAAAATGAAAAAGTCTAATATTGCTTAGCCACCTTCTCCCTTGATGCTAGGGAAATCAATGAATTGGGGTGCCATCTGATTAAGCAGCCTGATATTTCAGTACAGAATAAGCAATAGTAAAAGGAAAAGTAAAGGGTTACAAAATGTATTTAATTACTGTATGAAATTTCTTTTAAAGTAGAAGAATATATAAAATTACTTCGACTAAATAGCTAGAAGCTCTTAGGATTACTGGGGTAACCAAGAGGGTATACCATGGTGGTGAAGAACGCCAAGTTTATCTACTAAGCCAACATGGTGCCTTGGCTCAGTCCTGAATGACAGTGTGCTTTCACACCCCACAAAGCCTTTGTTTCCTCATCTGTCAAATGGGTGGTAATAGTATTCACATCTCAGTGAGTTGTTACAGGGATTAAAGGAAACAAGGCATGTGAGACACCTGGCCCACTGGAAGCACCTGATCCATGTCATCTTGGGAACATCTATGTCTACTAATATTTCTCTCCCTTCCTCCTTGGGCATTGACTCTTCCTCCAGCTAACATGTTTATAGCATGGGCATGCAAATCCCAGTAGACCCTGAGCTCCATGGTACTCAAGCTGAACCCATCAGAGCCCCTCCAGTGATATGCTAGAGCTAAAGAAGGCTGTCCCTGCCTGGCAGGAGATCATAATGTAGATGGTTAGAGGACAGCCAAGAAAATTAAAACTTTTAAAAAGAGACAGAAAGGAGGACAGAAATAACAAGCTTCTGAGTGGCATTCTAGTCCCTGTGGCCAGCTGTGACCTTGCCCTTCCTGTAATTTAGCTATGGAGGCTAATACATTTCCCCTTGTGTCTACACTTATGGAAGTTGGGTATCTGCCATTTACTATGACTAGGGTTCTAATTAATAAAGCTGGTATTAGGAAAGAAAAATGCCCTGGGAAAAAACACCCATCAGTTTTACGAGCCTAATTACTTAGGCTATAATGTGTAATTTGGTCTCGTTTTATGAGTTGCAAGGAAATAATTACTGCCATCTTTTTTTGTAAACTTAAGTTACACTAAGAATCAGTATAAAAGTAACTTCTACTAAACTGTATGACAGTTTCACATTGCACTCATTTAATGATCATGAAATTTTATTTGCACAAGTTTGCTAACATTGGCATAAAATGGACTGACCTAGTGGACTGAAAAATGTCACTTATTACTTTTTTGTTACATCATATACAAATTTCACATAGTAGAAAAGTACTCCTAATAATTGGCTGTCTAAAATACTATGAAACATTAAATAATTCAAAGAAAACACTATACCCTGAGTTAACATATTAACTACTAGTAAATGTAAATAGCCAGCCGTCAAAGACCAAGGAGGAAAAATGTTAACCCTTTATACTTTAGCATCTGAAAAAATGATAACCATTAATCACAAGTACAGTCATACCTAGTTACACGAAGTACACACACACACACACACACACACACACAGAAAGCAGAGAAAGACTACAATAAACTAAGAGATGTCTTTTTTTCCAGGACTATAATTAAGAGAAACAAAATCAACTAACCAAGTATACCAGACCAAAAAAGAAATAATGTTCAGACAGCCTAGAATAAAATACTAGTTGTAGCAATAGTAAGGCCTTAACTGGCATGGTTTTTAAAGAAGATTCATGGGGAAACTGATGAAGACAATAATGCAATCTTCTTTATCTTAAAAATGAAAATCTGAGAAGAGGAAAAGAGCTTTTCTAGATCTAAATATACAATAAATTGCACAATTTTGTAAACACTTTCAGAGGTGAACTATCCTCTAAAAGAGTTATAAGTTTTATTTAGCAACTGATACCATAACCTCAAATCATAAAATATACATGCACACATGCGCACATGTGCCGGCATCCCTACGTGGTGTGGAGAGAGGGACGTCTCTGCGAATCCGACCTTTAACCTGAACTGTAGGTGACAAATAGGTGAGAAGGCACACAGTACTCTCTGATTATCTCAAGAGGTTTGGGGGCCAGAGTGGGCTAAGGCTGACTGTGATTGAGTCCCCAGATGGCCTGTACATCTACCTTCCCTGGGCAGCCACGTGGTTTTCAAAAGGAACTGAAAGCTGGGTCTGAGAACAGTAAGGGGTAAGGGGAGGCTGGGAGAATAAAGGAGAAGCCAGAAACAGCTGTGCAAGGTTAAGAGGCTCTAGACACTGCAAGTGGAGAAGGAGCCAAGTCAGTGGCCAATAAGCAGAGAGAGAGAGAGAGAGAGAGAGAGAGAGAGTAATAAAAAGGAAGAGATGTGGTGAAAGCCAGCCAACACTTCGGATTAAGAAAGGTCACCAACATAGAACTTTTGAGCTCTGTTCCTGGATCTATGCTACATTAGCTTGTGACCTTGTTCAGCATCACAATATTTTCTTGGCATTTGCGTTTTTACTGAAAAGGAAGGGGGGAGGGAAGGAAGGAAGGAAGGGAGCAAAGGAGTGAGGAAGGGAAAGAAAAAGGCATACTGTTTTATCTACCGACTCACTGGGGGTAGTTAGGAGAATACGTGCAAAGAACAATCAAAAGAATGATGAAAAATTTACTCTTCTATCATTCTACCTCTTCACAGATGTAAACCAGGTGATTAAAATCAAATGAAAACCAATTCAATTGTGTTAAAAAGAAAACTAATATAGTGACATGATACAGATTAAAACAAGTTAAACAGTTTCATATGGCTCCAACCAGATACGGGCGCTACTGACAAAGTTGTGCACTCTGTAAAATACCTGTAATTATTCAGATGATTTCAGTTCAATTAAAAATTATATTTACTTAAGAACCATTTATAGGTGGAATGAGTTTTTCTGAGGAGTTAGCGTTCCTGACAGCTACATTTTACCTGTTTAGCTCTAGATTTTTATGGTTGCCATTTTAAAAGGAAATATACTAAAATGTATAAATTCCTATGCCTTCTCTTAACTGATTTATATTCCGTCTTCAAAAATAAACAAACCATAATTCATAGCTTCAATTTTCTTTTATTGTAAAAAGCCCCAAAGACTACTTTGTTTTATTTTAGAAGCCTCGTATGTCCTTTCTAGAATTTCTTTCTCCTCCTTGCTGTCAGACTGCCAGCAGGCATTGCTCAGTGTCACCCTTCTCCCTGTCTTGTCATTTCCACTTTGCCACATACCAACCATTCACTGGGAAACAAGTTAAACTAGTTACAACAGGGTCTAAAGTCAGAGTTAATACCTCAGAGGGAGTTGCTTTTCCATGAGCCCGAGTAGGATCTTCACTGTATTTGCTGTATAATATTTATTTTGGCTGCTCAGTTAATTTTATACACTTTTTCAGCTTCTCCATAAGGGAGAAACATCACTAGGAAAGGAAGGGCTGAGCTCTGGACACAGTAACACAGTCAGGGAGATGATGGGGAAGCGCGGAGAGAAGAGCTGAGAGAGGAAGCAGCCAGGGAGACAGCCACCGCTGACTGGGACAGGATGAGCAGGGGCTGGGTGGGCAAACAAGGAAGGAGTCGGAAACTCCTGTGGTAATACAGACCCACAGGCAGGAAAAACCAGGAGAGGAGGCAGTTTTCCTGCCACCCAGGAAAACTGAGGCCAAGTCCCTGTGTAGCCTTGGGCTTCAGGGGAAGGAGCTCAGATGCCCTTCCAGGGACTACTGGTGGTTTTTAAGCCTGGGAAGTAAATGCCAGTTTTGAGTTTCAGATTTATCACTGTAGTGTCTATTTGATGCAGAGATGCCAATTAAGAAAGAACTAACACTAGTCCTAACAAAAAATGGCAAGGGCTTAAAGTAAGGCAGTAATATTAGTAGTGATTGCTGAATACTTAAAATATACATACATGAAAGGTGGCAAGGGATTAGATCTTAAAAGTCCCCATCACAAGGAAATATAACTTGTAACTGTATATGGTGAGGGATATTAACTAGACATATCATGGTAATCGGTTTACAATCTATACACACATCAGATCATTATGTTGTATACCTTAAACTTCTACAGTGTTTTCTGTCAATTATATCTCAATAAAACTGGGGGAAAGGGAAAATATCTAACAGAGCATATCTGATGAGATTATCATTTCATTGAAATAATTATTTCTTTTTCATAGGATTTGTCAATTAATAGACTCCTGAGAGCAATTCATACCTATAATACTCAACATAAAGAAAAACAACACAGGGTGGCGCGCGCGCACACACACACACACACACTAAGATAATTAATAATAGAAAAAAATGAAAAAAAAAAAAAGAGCTGAAGAAAAAAAGACATTTAGAAAAGTCATGCAGAGGGGCGCCTGGGTGGCTCAGTGGATTAAGCCGCTGCCTTCGGCTCAGGTCATGATCTCAGGGTCCTGGTTCGAGCCCCATGTCAGGCTCTCTGCTCAGTGGAGAACATGCTTACCCCCTCTCTCTCTCTGCCTGATTCTCTGCCTACTTGTGATCTCTCTCTCTCTCTCTCTGTAAAAAAAAAAAAAAAAAAGAAAGAAAGAAAGAAAGAAAAGTCATGCAGAGAAGTACTTTCTGAAATAGTTACTTTAAAAGTAGAGAGATGGATCCATTTTGCTGTGCCACTATGCATGGTACATACAACATAGTAAATAACTGCTTATTAAATGCAGTAAGAAATCATTTTATCAGGGTGCCTGGAGTCCAGGGGTCAAGTCCCGCATCGGGCTCCCAGCTCTTCGGGGGGGTCTGCTTCTCCCTCGGACCCCCTCCCTTCTCAGGCTCTCTCTCACTCTCTCTCTCTCAAATAAATAAATAAAATCCTTTAAAAAATCATTATATCATTTCTCCCTGATCTATTCCCCTCCACAGTGAATACCCCACGTACAACTAATGTTCAAATGCTCTCTATTTCTGATAGCTGCTCTACAAAATTCATGGTAAACAACAAAGGTATAAAAGCTATTATCGATAATTTTCTTTCATTTACTTTTAACAGCAGGTAAAATCAGCCAGCATTGCAGAAAGCAGTTATCAGTTAAGGAGGAAAGTATAAAAATTACTAATCATAAAAAAAACAAAAACCAAGAAAAACATAAAGTTATATTGATGACTTTTTCTTGACCCCAGATATAGTAATTGAAAGTGGCTTATAAATATACCAAATCTAATAGCCAAATAAGAATGCAGAAAAGCAATTACTACCGCGCCCCTTAAACTGACTAGGCACTGAGAAGGAAAATTTAGAGCAAAGTGAAGCTTTAGTGATATAATAATACTTCTTTACCGCGATGAAGTAGTTTATTATAAAAATGTTACCTCTAAGGCTCTGGAAAGTACTGGGGAAGCAAGGAGACAAGCAATGCAAATTTAAGGTGTACTTTAAATTGGGTAAGTTGAGATGAGTGAACTTATTTTTCTTCCAAGTTTAACAACAATAATTTTAATAATGCCTTCTTTCTTGTTGTATTGAGTTGAAATGTTCTGACCTTCCAAGTCCTCTGCACTCTGAACCAGACAGACCCTACAAACCCCTCATTCCGCCTCCTGCCTAAGCACACTACTCCCTGCCAGGGGCTTGGCTCCTCCCTGCTGCTGTGATAATCCCATCCCAGTGGTCCTCCCTCTTCCCTGAACCCACTCACTGCCCAAGCATCCCCACAGGTGCTCAGCTCACCTGCACATTCATTCCGCGCGCGCATGTGTAGGCTACGTGCGTGTGTGTGTGTGTGTACAGTACATATATAACAGAATCCTCAGCAGGAGTACTCCTGCAAAGCCAGATACCAATTAGGAGGGATTTGCACGCGGCGGGGTTTGTTGAAAGGTGGAGACCCAGCAATGACTTGAGTCACCAATAGGCTGGGTGGAAAGACAATGATGCTACTAGCAGAAAATGAAAGTTAGAAGAGATAAGTTTGCTCTGTGTGTGTGTGTGTGTGTGTGTGTGTACACACACAAACGTAGCTAGGCTTAGAGGGTTAAGACTATCATGATCTTGATGGGAAATTTATTCAGGTTGAAGTAGGGCTAATCTGGCAAAGGCCGAGGAGAAAAATGGCTACTTGTCCAAACGTCTGTTCCGGTTTTGGCTACAGTCAAAGAAAGCATTTTCCAACTGTACTTTCCTAACAAGTAATAAATGCTCATGAATTATGCTGCTGTACACAGCATGAGGCAGTCTTTTAGGTCTGCCTTCACTATGTGAAGTGAAAGATGAAAAAATATTTTGAATGGCATGTTTGTTTTTAAAAATGCATCAGAATGCTTTTATTGCCAACAGTGAAAAATCATAACAAAGATCTATGTTGGCCTCTGATTCATCTCTTAAGTTTATTGTGTGATTTGCTGCTATTTGCTGAGAAAGTAGTTTCTGTTTCAATTTTCAGCCAAAGTATATAAACAGTATATGAATAGGTTAATTTTAAATTAAATAAATTCTGTTATCTGCTGTTAAAAGAAAGGTGTTTTAGCTTAGTGCCTTCTTTTAAAAAGTAATCTGAAAAAACAGAAGCTTAAAAAAATCTTTGCTTATCTTTGTATCTACATATATTGTATTTTAAATACCACTCCTCTAGTTGCAATCATTTATCATGTAATTTGTTTGAATATAAGAAATACATATTTTTCTTTCTCAAGGAAATTACCTTTAGTTACAATATGCCTTTTACTAAATCTATTTGTCTGCAGTTAATTTTCTTATAAAATAAGGATATTGATGTATACAGTCATCTCATTTTAATGTAAAAATCTAGATATTTGTTAATAATGACATATTTGATTAAACTAACACTTAGAAGAAAAAAATTTTAGTATCAGATCCCGAAATACTATAAGGAAATTTCCTACTTGATTTCAGGATTTTGTTCCCCTCACATGTGTTTTTATGACGTATGAAAGAAACCAATCTCACCTGTTTTTGATTGTAGGTTTCTTCTTGGTTCTTCGGGGGCCTCAATTGGCTGATCAGCCAGGAAAACTCGAGCTTGGTCGATAGCATTCAGAACAGAATACTCTTTCTCCTTTAACTCTCGTCTCAGGGCCTTTGCAAAGAGAAGCAAAAGTTGAATTTGTAATCTATTGTGTTCACCAACTAATGAAACATGTCAAATAGACTACTAACCATATTTGTCAAGGGAATGACTAATATTTAAGCAAAGTCTGAAGTGAAAATATAAATTTTATGCATATGAATGATGAAACATGAATAAAAGCAAAAAGATGACAGTACTTAAAGACGCAAAGCAAAAATCTTTACAATGTTCACCTAAGGGAAATTGTTATAGTATATTTGAGCTTACACAAAATGTGCTTTTAGGGTGATCACTCCTGTCAGACTGCTAAAACAGAATAGTCTGTTCAAAGATACCTTTTTCTTATAAGACTGGCAAAAAAAATTACATCCAATAGTACAAGAGCAGGCAATTTCACAAGTAGTAATGAGATCCTCAGAAGTGTTTTACATTCTTTAGAATATATTAAGGAAAAAAAACTAAGAGATGGAAACAAATTAAAGTACATGAAATCAAAACTAAACCAAAGAGAACACATAAAAGACAGTCTCCAATTATCTTCAAATAAGTTCCATCTTGCATGCTGAGGCAATTACGATTTTTCCCTTGTGAGGTTTTCCATGCAAATTTATGGTTCTCAGAACAGTCTGCCTTTAGTACTTTCGTTCTTTTAAGTAGGGTTAAACTTTCACCTCTGTTCCCATTAAATATTTGGTGATTAAGACTCTGACTAGGGCTTAAAAACAAAGCTTACTCACTGGCTACTGCAAGGTAAGAGGAAATGAAAATTTTCTCATGTGCTATTTGAATGCTGGTATTATTGTTATCCTCTTAAAATTACACAGATAAACACCTCCTGGCTCTAATATTTTGCTTTTAGTGCAGTTCCCTTAAAATGCATTATGAAAACTCTGGTTTTTGTTTTCTAAAATATCATGTTCTAGTATAATTTTAGAATCGATACACTTTTTGCTTCTGAACACGACATTTTTTAAATAGCATTTTGCATAACTATGTTGGGATGACAGGGTATTCAAGGCTAAATCCTCATCTTCCACAGTAAATGAAAGAAAAATAATCTAGAAAACCAGAATAATCATCTGATGTGAAAACCAGAGCTAAACACAAGAAAAAACACCCATATTGATTTTTTTTTTTGGTAAAGATTTTACTTATTTACTTATTTTAGAGAGAGAGAGTGTGTGAGTTGAGGTAGGGGTGGGGGCAGGGAGAGAAGCAGAGGGAGAGAAAGAATCCCCAGCAGAGAGGAGCTCAGTCCCCAGACCCTGAGATCATGACCTGAGCCAAAATCAAGAGTGAGATGTTCAACCAACTTAGCTCCGAAGCATCCCACAAGTAATGAATTTAAAAGATAACATTACTGGTGGGGGAGGGGAGGGGAGATGAATGACAGAACGTCTGTTTTTCCAGTAAGAACTGTGAATATTATGTGGCTTTTAAACTATTTACAATTATTATCTTGACAAAAAATTTAAATTAATAAAGTGAAGAACAGCAAAAAAGCACCATTCTCTAAAATCCATAGATACCTTTATAGCATCTATAAAACCAGACTGTGAAGCAAGCACAAATCAGCAAATCCCCATATCAGTTAGCACCTTCCTGAGCATCAAATGACTATGTGACAAAACCTTCACCATCTCTACTGAGAAAAGTGGCCTGTGAAGAAGTCCCCAGGTGTGACATTCAAGACAAGTAAGACGATCTTCTGACATTTAAAGTCTCTGATATGTGAAAACAGAAGAGACATTAGAGAAACAGGGAAAATACATTTTAATCCAGAAATATTTACAAACATGCCCAGGTCCTGAGCCTATTCTTTAAATTTAGATTATTGTGTTATTACA
>ML105496.1:33396-51282 GCA_003697995.1 Taxidea taxus jeffersonii | reverse complement strand
CCTCATTAGCTTTTACCTGTAGAAGGGCTAAATAGCCTCAAGGTATTAGTAAAACTTTCTTCAAGAAAGTTGGCCAGAATTGCTCTGTCTGTAAGGATCCAGGAAACATAACATTTAATTAGCCTTTGTCTTTCAATAGAATATATACAGAGAGCAATAATACCATTTTTTAAAGAACTTCGAGACAATAGCTTGTGTCTCTCAGGCTGACAGTGTCATCCTGCAGAACGAATTTCCATGGAAGATAAATGGAAAGTCACTCTCATCATATCTTGGAAGTATTTGTTAAAGCAATAATGATCACAGTCTAAGCCATTGCCCCTGGGATTAATGAGAGTTCAGGAGGAGTTGATGGTCCAAGATGCAGAGAAAAGTCATTAAACCCCAGATAACTATTAAGTCCCCGGTAATTCACAGTGGCTAAAAACTGGATGGTAAGGCAGGCATATCATAGTGATGGGCCTGAGACGGACAGCCAGAGATGGGTGGGTTTAGCGAAGATGTGAATTTTCCAGTGTCCATGAAAATGACTGCTTCTGTACAGTTAGCTATCTAAAAGCATAGCTCACCTTCTCAACTCCACATCAATGGTATGAAGCTGCATGATTCTACCTTTGAAATAATATTCAATATCACCACTCCTACTTAATGGAATAAACACTAACTTTTATTTTTCTTCATTCCATTCCACAAATACCCATTAATACCCAGTACTTGAATCCTTATACATTATGAGAATAATCATGAGTAGCAGATAAACAGCTAAAATTTGTTTTCTAGGGTCTGTGGCAAGATCTTCCCCGCTCCAACTGAAGTAGGTATGTGCAG
Organism: Taxidea taxus jeffersonii; assembly: GCA_003697995.1. Classification (NCBI taxonomy): domain Eukaryota; kingdom Metazoa; phylum Chordata; class Mammalia; order Carnivora; family Mustelidae; genus Taxidea; species Taxidea taxus. The sequence continues at coordinate 50,454 of ML105496.1, read as the reverse complement.
AAATGTATATTATACTCTGGAATTGAGGGAAAATATAAATAAGTCTATTCATCCCAAGAGAGCACGTGTCAACAGGGGAGTTCTAATGATAAGACTGAGTAGCTAGACCAACTCTATTAAAACTGAGCTTGCAGACCTCATCATAATTGTTTATTTCTGACTCTACACCAAGTTCATTTAATGTGATTTCAAATTCTTTATCAGGAGCCTCGTATGCACCCAGAAGGTACATTGGTGAATGAAACAGTATGGTTCCTGCTCTGAACCTCTTTTTTCTGACAGACAGTAAGTTGTCCATGAATATTAGCTGACAGTTATTATTTTTTTATTATTTCCCAGAGAAGAGGGATGAGAGCTTGTAATCCCACCATGTTCTTAGTGATGGGTACCATTCCTGGAAGTATTGAATATTTTGTTCCCACATCAAACATTCCTCATTGGGGTGGTTTAAAAATAATTATGGTAAATTCTAATTTTATTACCCTAGAAATATATTAAAAATGTAGATCTTTTATAATTCCTTCAATTAACAGTAGACACTTCTTGATTACTTTCTAATTAAATCATTTCATTCTAAGACTTGGTAATTACAACAAGAAGTTATTAAAATTAGAAAACATTTGCTAACTCAGTACTTTTGATTATTAAGCTTTTGTCATTTAATATTGCCAAACAGTCTATGAAGATATATGAGCAAAGAAACTGATTTTAATGTCTTTAGCTGCAATAATTAACTACAGGTGTCCCAAACAATGCAATGTTTCTTTCTTATCACATATTTTCCTGTAAAATCTATTGTTCTTGTCACCAATTGGATTTTTTTTTCCTTTGGCCTATTAAACCATATTTTCCTTTTATATTACTGCCCTTCCCATAGAAGAGAATAATATCCTTGAATCCCCTCTGCTTAGATACTTAATCTTTCTTTGGTGCCCTGATAAAAATATATCTACAGCTTATTATAAGAATCAGAGTTACTCTTGCCTTTGATGGTTCTATCTGACTGATCACCACATTACACTCTATAGGACAATAAACTTCCCCAATCAGATACATTCCTGGGAAGAAAAACATCCATATTACTGGGGCCTCGGAAATGCACTGTGTGATTTGCTATCTCAATATGTCAATAGGGTCAATTTGCTTTCATTAGATTTTTTAGGAGGTATGAAATCCTTTATCTTCAGTGACTGGTTCTTACTGGGGTGAGGGAGAGGTAGGGAGAGAGATTGTTCTTTCCTTTAGACAAGGAGGAAAATTAAAGGATGTATTTCTATCTTGCTCATTGCAAATCTGTGTAAGCAAGGGGTATACACATCATCACTGATAGGAAATGGCTTTTGAAATGTAAGATTGGATTCAAAGAACCAAATGATCCCTTCAAGCTATGATCAGTCAAAGTAAATTCCCCCAAATGTGATTCTGAAGCATAGGGTGAGGTGCTAATGGCTGTCTATTGGAGTATCGGTTTGACAAAATGCACCTAGAAAAGATATTGACAAGCTCTTCAGTGTTCTAGCAGGAAAGAGATTCTTGAAATCAAGCCCATTGCTCCTCTGCCTGCCTTCTGCTAGGAAACCAGGGAAAGGATTGAACAAATTCATCACCCCTTAACAAAGCAATAAGTGAAAACTGATGAGTCGCTATGCTTGATGGAAAGGTGGTATCCTGTTCATGGTGAATAACAGCTCCTTACACTCTACTCTGATCAGAGAATACCTAGGGAATCATGTTCTATCTGGGGCACAATCTTTTCCAGAGGACAATGAGAAATACCCAAAGGAGGGGAAACATGGTGTGAAGAATGAAAGGGAGAATAGAATAGGAAAGCTGAGCCCAGTAATGGAAGACTGGAGGGTGGCATGACAGGAACATTGTTGTTGCCTTCAAATATGTAAGGGGTGTCACGGTGTGGGTGGCACTACATAAAGGACCAAAGGACAAACTAGGACACATGAGTGGGAGTCACAGGGAATCTAATTTAAGGTCCAAATCAGGAGCAATATTCTATGGTGGAATCAGCTATTTCAGGCAGTGGTGGACTCTATTTATCGGCAGTAGTCAAGCAAACACGAGGTAAGATGTTGAAAAAGCGATGAAAGTTGGATAAATGCCAGCTTGATAGGAGAGACGAGATATGATATGAAAGAGAACACAGACAGAACTAAGAGCCCCATGCTCCACGTTCAACTCTGAAAGTATCCAGTCAAGATAGAAGCCTAGATTTAGCCTGGGTTTACTGTGACTATGCACAAATTACAAGCCAGGGAACATATCGGCTATAGCAAACTCCTAGAGGGATTGGGGAGGAGATTTGAAGTCTGTGGATGATCTTTCATAATTCTGCCTTGGTTGTAAGAGCTCATTCTTAACTGGTAGGGGGTGTATTATAGGTACACAAGTAACTGCTAAAGACATGTTTGCATGTTGCCTTAATGATATAAATGTTTACATGCTTCTGATGTGTACATCCTGTGTAACTGTGGAAGGAAACAAAGAAAAAAAGAATTAGACAAGTATCAGCTAAGCCATTCAGATCTCAATTTTTTTATTGTAAATTATGCCTATTGGTTATAACAATAATGTCAGAATGAAAGAAAATATATAATATATAAAAGGCATCATGAATATAAATTTATATGGGCATTGCCAATAGCTACCCTGAAGTAGGAACATTTTTTAAAATTACTTAGGTGGCTTTAGGCAATTCCTCTTCTCTGGGTCTTTAGTCTCATATGTGAAAGGAGGGACCACATGAGGTCATTTCTCAGGTTCTTTATTTTTTGTTTCTTATATCTTCAACATAAGTACCCATGATCATGAATATGTACAACAGTATACATGTCCGTCAGTGCATTAGCTATGTTATGAAATGCAATGCCACAGACAATTTCACTGTATTAGTTTCTTCAGTGTACATCACTTTTTCATCCCTGGGACCCTAGAAGATGAAAGTGTTGAAGAACCTTGGTAAATGCCTTGATCCACTAAGGAGATTCACAACTTAAACTTGATATTTCTTGAGTTTTAACCATGCTGAGATAAGCCCGATATCTCTATTTCTGCATTATAGTTGTAAAGGAAACAATGTAAACCTTCCCAAATGGCTTATTTACATGCCTTTGAGATATAAAATCATAGAATATTAAGTGGCAGGGGGGCTTAGAGGCCACCTAATCCTAACCCACTCATTTGACAATGAGGACATTGAAACCCAGAAATATTAAATGACTTAACTAAGAACACAGAGGTACTTGGGGCCAAGGCTGAGGGTAGTTTTCAGGGCTTCTAACTCCTCCAATTATATTGTTTCATTTAAATGTGTCACTTACCCATTCATATTAATGAGTTTTATGGCTTTTATATTTCTACTGAAGTTGTTGACATTTAGTTATTAACTCACATGTTAAGTAGAAATAATTTCAGAAACAATCTTGCTTAGCTTTGCCCAGCATTATTTTCTGCTCATCTCCACACTGGCAGACAGGATGAGCCTGGGACCTGAGCCTTCTGTGCCTTCAAAGAAAACATCTCAATGCTGGGGTATAGGAGCTGTAGGCCTATACTCCAGATGCTTGGGCAAACCAGCCAGGACATTAATTTAATTTGACCTGATGGCAGAGGCCATCCAGGAGCAAACAGCAGCCTACGTGGGAGAGTCAGTAGCCCATGATGGGAAGAAGGAGTAGGCTATTTTGGCTGGAGAGTGAAACACGTATACACAGTTCCCAAACATCTGACTGTTATGTCACGAGGACCTCTTTGTCCAGCACCCACCCAATGGATTTGGAAAATTAGAATTGCCTTTCTGGGTAAGGCTCATATTCCATCCAAATAAGAATTCTGACAGAGCACTGAGAGAAAATTTGGGGAAAATATAGATGGTTCTCTTAGAATGCCAAAATCAAAGGATTTTTAATTTGAAATAAGTATCTCTTCAAAGCCTTAAATGATCCAAATTTGACTTCTGATATTTTTATTAGTTTTCAAGAAGCTAGTAGTTTTGTTTATCCACATCGAACTAGTCAGGTGTAATAATCAAAACAATTATTGATTGTAGACAAAACTGAAACTGAGCAGACGGTTTGGCCACATGTAGGCAGGGTGTTTGACATTTCAAGGAGGTTCTGTGCTCCTTGGTTGGAATTGACCTGGGGTGGTTGGGAAATGATGTGGGGCTTGGATCAATATAGACACAAATCAGTTCTTCAGAATTTCCAACAACTTGTGACCCTCCATCTGGGTTGGGAATATACAGAATGATTGTGGAAACAGAACAGTTCTCTATCTGGCCTGACCTGCTCACCTTCTGGAAGTTCTCCCATAACTAACTCTACTCTCACAGGTAAAGGAGAGGAAGGACAATAAATAAAACCATGTTTGTAAGTGGACCCCTGGCTGATACAAATACCTCCCCTGTGTGGCTAAAACTGTAATACTGCTGGAGTCAGAGAGGGTCCCCTGAAATGAATTCTCTTGCAATTTATTATGTCTCCAGCTAAATCTCTGCAGATATGCCACTCCCCAGCCTAGGGAATGAGGCTTCCTTGTTAATGTGGCCAGAGTATGGCACGATTGCCTCGAGTCACTCATCAATCCAAATTATTTGATGTGGTTTTAATTAGCCCAAACAAGAGACCTGGTAGTTATTATAACTCAACTATAGAGGAGGAAAAATCAACTCTTTGTTTACTTCTAGTGCTCCGGACACATGAAGACACACCAAAATAACGGCTATTTATTTTACAAGATGGAAAAAATATTGACTGCCCTCTGGTCATAGAAGGCATTTTCTTTTGGGATTACAAGTGCAGAGATGAATTAGGTACACTTAGGATCAATATCTGTTTCTCTTCTTGGCTCAAGATGGGATTTGTCAAAATTTGAGAGCAGCTTCTATTGAGTGTCAGCTACAAATCCTTCCACAACTGAGTCATACACCTATTCAGGTTGAAATATAAAAGGCAAAGGGCTTTTTCAGCTACAATATCTGGGGTCAGGATGTTGCGTTGTCTCTCTGCTTTTTCCTTTAATGAGCTTTAGTTTGATGAAGTGACCTTACCAGCACAGAATTCAAGGGAGTCAAGGGTCTGGTTAGCAAAGGACAGTGACTCCTAGGGATGGAGGGAGATGCAGGCAGGAGCACTCACTCTGACCTAAGAGGGAGTGAGGGAGGGAGGCAGGTGGACAGAAGGAACTGTGGAGAAATTACTCTGGCCAAAGATATGGTAGGATAGATGAGCAACAGTGGCAACTAGGATAGAGGAGAGAAATTTGCATTAGCTCTGTCTAATTTTTAGGATTGAAACAATTCATCAGTGCAATGCTCAACATATTTACTCCCCAAAGGGACTTCAAGCCTTAGAAGAAGATGTCTCTCTGCTGGGGTATAGTTTGGGCAGCAAGGTCACCTGGAATGCCATGGGCCTGGGCAATGAGAATAGAGAAAGACTTCTTACAACTATCTCAGGCGTGCCTGGGCCAGGCTTTGGGAGATTTGTACTTCAGAGACCAGGAGACAGATGGACATCAGCTCATCAAAAAAAGCACAGGTCCAGAAGACACCACTTAGATTCACTGTGTAGATTCACATTGTACACATCAAGAATTTACCAGGAGTAAAGGAGTGTTTTGTGTGGAATTAGGAAACAAAAAGAAGAAAGAAAAGAGGAGGTCTCTGACCTAAAGAAGCAAGCCTTTGGTGAGGGAGGCAATGCCTACCACAAGGTTCTAAGGAATAAGGCATAATAAAAGCCATGGACTGATAGGCAAGAATCCCTGATCACTGGCCACAAGTGCTGTGGAAATCAGACAAAGAAGAAAGCTAAGGGATGTGGGGTAAGAAGACCTCTTCAAGGAGATCAGTCTTAAGCTAGACCTTGGATAGACACTGAATCTAATTCCAGTGTTTTCTTATGTCGTACAGCCATCCCTAGTGAAAAATCAGTGGTTGTTGCAATGGCGCCAAGTGATACGTGAGGAGGTCTTGACATAGAAGGCGCTGTTCACTCCTCTGGCAGTTGATCTCAGACAGCTGTGCCTTTTGAAAATCTTATGAATATTTTTAAAATTTTCTTTTTTTCTCCTTTTTTCAGACTGTTGGCTGCCACTTTCGATTCTGTCATTTTTGCCAGTGCTCCTTCTCATCTATGGACTAGGAAAGCTCTGTGAGACTCCACTAAATTCATGTAACCCTGCATATAGGGACTAAAGAGGAAAAAAGTCCATCAGAAATCCAGAAGTCTCCATACAACCAGACATTTGTCTCATTTAAGTCTTGATGTATGGCTAATTTTTTAAAATACTTCCTTTAGAGTAACACCAAGATCTTTAGATTCATTGCCGCCTGTTTTTTAAAATAACAAAAGTGCACATAGTAACATCAAAGCTCAGCTTCTGCAGAAATGTGAAGGGGAAATATTGGGGGTCTATCCCCAACTGTTGGATCAGTAACCCCCTAATTTCATGATCCATCCTTTCTTCAAAAACAGTTCTCAGGCTTCAAATCCTTATTTAAGGGTAGATGAATAGCAACAGTTAAATATGGTGCTACTTAGATGGTTTGCATGTTAACAGAGATGTCTGCAGTTATTAAACAGAAGTTCTAATGCGGAATCTAAGACTTTGAAATAGGTGAGAGTTTTGACAGTGAAGAACTAGAGAGATCCTGTTACACCTCATCAGGAATGTGGCCTCCCATCTTCCTTCTGCCATCCTAACAACCAGCATAGGGACTAAATCATTGTCATGCTTGTCACAATGGGGCTGCTTAGTGATACACATGACCGCTGGGTGCTCTAGGAGGATCTGTTCTTTTACTTTTCCTGGCCTCAACTGCCCCAAGTGAACATCATAACAATACCCCTTACTGGTGTCAAGAGTGTGACCTAGAAATAATACACTTATTTTCAGAACAGGATTTAAGATCCTTCGGAGAAGAATTTGGTCTGAATGTAATGTGGCTGTCTGGTCTCCCTGCTGCCTCCTCTCTGTATTATACAGTGAAATTGACTAGGACACTTCCAGCTGAGAAAGACGTGTCTTTGGGTTAGATTTAACCATACAGGAGAATTAATATAAAGCAGTAATGGTTCACAGGCCAGCTCACTCCTCCTTGAAATTTCAGCGACTGGAAAAATTAGTCTCCTGTTTCCTTTCTGTTCCCTTTTTTTAATTATAACTTGCTGAGGCACTAGCTAATACCCTTTAATCTCTTTTAATAACTACCCTATCCTCGGTTTCTCTAAGCATCCTTCTCAAGGCATCCACAAATCCAAGAATGCTCTTAAAATTGACTGACTGACTGATCTCTCAGCTCTGTTGATTTACGGACGTGAGGTTTATTCCTCCAGCCCTGGCTCTGCAGGGGTGAAAGGAAGAGCTAGGATGTGAACTCTTTCTAGACTCAGGAAAGGGCTTGCCCTCAGGAATCTTGGGAAGAAGGCCAATAATATTTTTAATTACCCCCACCCCACACTTCCTTAATGTTTTCTTTCTCTCAGAGCTCTCATAAGCATCCCACTTAGCATCTCCCAACAGCCTCACTCTTTTCTTGAGTGAGGGGATTAATAAACACTCCTTCTCATAGGGTTTTTACATATTCAAAGAAGACTAAGTTATAAAGGGAAACATATCTCTGCTGGAGGAATTACAGGCACCATGTCAGGCCCACAAGGACACATCTACGGCAGCTAGCCCAGCCTAGCACTGGTAGGTCAAAAGTCATCAAGTCCTTCTTATAACAAGTGGGACACATTTTGAGTAAATAATATCAAGCTTAAAAATGCTGAAATCATGGGACCTGGCCTCAAGCTGCTTGCCATCACCAACCTTCTGCACAAAGGGTACAATTTAATAGGACATAACAAGGCAGAGCAAAACAATGATGCCAGCAATTGACACATCTACTCTGGTTGGCCCAGTGGGGGACAAAATATGACCCACAAAATAGGACTTCCACGTGTGACATAAGAAGAGAATGACAGGCGGTGTGTAATTAGAGCTAGTTTGGGAACTAAGTACCCAAGAACGTCAGTGAAGAAAGATTAATGAGGATCCATGCATTCAAGGAAGGTTTCATGAGACTTGAAGGGTGCTTAATGGTCTTAATGTTTAGAAACAAGTAAGATAATAAGTTTAAAAAAAAAAAGGACATCCATATAAACATGGAATCGGTACATAGGAGGAAGAGACCAGACTGTTAAAGAAAATTGGGTAGAGAATATGGATCCTCTGGAAAGATGATCTAAAATCCATTTTGTTGTAAAAGCCAAATGGCTGATTTGATTATTAGGGGAAGAAAGTGTGAAGTCATGCACATGAATGACACATATTTTCTTCACCAAAAGAGACCCCATTTTTCATAAGCTAGTACAGGCAGCTTCTACCCAAGAGAACCTAGAACATAGGTAAGGCATACTGTAGCAGCCACCACTGATGCTACACACAGAAATCCCACATTTCCCAAGTCCCTGACTCAGCAGTTCAAAAACCCTCACTGGACCATATTGCTAAAGCAGCCTACCCAATGGAAATATTAAAAAGCTACAAATTCAAGCTGCATATGTGATTTTAAATTTTCCAGTAGTCTTTAATTTTTTAAAAGATTTTATTTATTTATTTGAGAGAGAGAGTGTGTGTGTGCATGAGTGGGAGTAGGGGAATTGGAGGGAGAGGGAGAAGCAGACTCCCTACTGAGCAAGGAGTCCAATGGGGGGCTCAATCCCAGGACCCCAGGATCATGACCTGAGCCGAAGGCTGATGCTTACCTGACTGAGCTACCGAGGTGCCCCAGTAGTCACATTTTATTTTATTTATTTTTTATTTTTTTAAACAATTTTCTTTTTCTTTTTTTTTAAGATTTTATTTATTTGTTTGACAGACAGAGATCACAAGTAGGCAGAGAGGCAGGCAGAGAGAGGGGGAAGCAGGCTCCATGTTGAGCAAAGAGCCCAATTCGGGGCTCAATCCAAGGACCCTGGGATCATGATCTGAGCGGAAGGCAGAGGCTTTAACCCACTGAGCCACTCAGGTGCCCCAAGTAGTCACATTTTAAAAAGTAATATGAAATTGGCTAAATTAATTTTAATATATTTTATTTAATCCAATGTATCCAAAAATTATTTCAACATGCACTCAGTATAAAGCAGTTATTAATGAGATAGGCTACACTCATTTTTTCATAGCACATTTTCAAAATCCAGCACAGACTAGCCACATTTTAAGTGCTCATCAACCCCCTGTGGCTAACAGCTACCACACTGGACAGCTCAGCCTTACAGACTTGCCAGTCTTTAGTTTCAGCCTCTCTTCTTCAAAGGCTAGTCCAATCAATGAATTCATACTAAGATACTAAGTGGGAATTTTCCCACTCTAGGGCAGCTTACTGAGAGAGACCATGTGGGCAGGGAAAATTTGTTTGGTATTCAAACCAGACTGAGTGGGCGGAAGCCTTCACATGAAGTTCCCATTGCACTCTGGAAGTCTCCCACTCCTCCAGTACTAGCAACAGGTTATTTCCCACGTGTGGCTTTGCAGGGATTGCAAGGAGATGGTCTGGATGGTTCTCTGTGCTCAAAGGATCCTCCTAGAGCTGTTGGGTCAGCCGTTGGTTCCAAGACGACCCTGAAGCACTCAGGGGAACTCAGGTGTCATTTAAACCTGTTCACCTCATCCTGCTCTCTCAACAGCTAGTCAGTGCTACGCTCTGACCACCTTACTTGACCTGCGACTGATCTTTATACTTTGCAGACTAGTCACAGAAATCTCCATGAGCTCTGGAGCCCAAGTCTGAAAAGCAGTAATCTTTGTATAAGGTCAGAGAAGGAGAATCCCACTGTTCTGCAGCAGGTGCCAAAAATGATGCCTTGGACTACATTAGGGAAAGAAAGGTAGCTTGACTGGAGGAATGGACACTAACTGGGCAGACAACTCCAGGAGGACCATGGCTGGGGTTCTGGATGTAACAAAAACGTGAGTGTTGCACCGAAGACACATTGGCCAGAAGGCAGAATCTTTAAAGTAGACTTTATAAATATAGCTGTGTCGGCTTGAATTTGAGCTCCTGCTGGGCCACTCACAAGGTGGCTGACCTTGGGCAAATTACTCGACCTTCCAAATCTTGCTTCCTCAAGGTCATCATGATTAGAAAAGCAACTTCAGAGGGTTATGCAGATACTCTTGACTGGATGCCTGCCAATAGAGCATGGCCATTCAATAAAAATATACAGATGATTGATTGTAAGTAATAGATAGGTAGGTAGGTAGGTAGGTAGATAGATAAACCCAGAAGAAAAGAAAGGGGAAGAGACCAGGGACAGAGAATCAGAACACACACACACACACACACACACACACACACACGGCGCTCACATGCACACATATATACACATGCTTATACATGCACACACATGTACATATAAGCCTTGTGTATGCATATACAACTCTCTCGCAAGCATGTCCACATACACACATGCATGGACAACCTTTCTTTGACATGCTGAATCTCAGAAAGTTAGCCTTAGTCTCCAAGCCCTATACGTGGTTTTCTGCTCCAATACATCCTCTTGCCTAATGAACTCATAGAGTACTGTGGCCTCCGTGCCCTGTCTTAGAGCTCTGGAAGAGGAAAAATAAAACATGACCTTTTTTGGGAAAGGAAGCCCTTGCACTCTCTGTACTCAGTGCAGCAGTCATTTGACTCTCTGACCACATGATCTCATAGGACTGGGTTCTGCCCCTTGTATATAAAATATCATGTCCCCTCTACAGAGAGCATCCAGAAGTACTTAGTAGAGACGGTAAATTATTATTGGTTGAAAGGCCCTGATGCCTTGGAGTAATCAAATTCTCCTTCACTCGCTCACTTCAGATGCTGCATGAACCATGTGTAATTAGTGCCACAACTACATTCATTGCTACATTTTATTACCACAAAACGTGGAGGGTACGAAGGCGCTGTATCAGAACAGCATAGCAGGTCTCAGGGCAACTCAGTAGAATGTGTAAGAAGAACCAGAAGAGGCAATTCGACAAGAAATTACTAGACCTACTGTGTGTTGTTGCTGTGAAGTCCGCAAGAAAAGGAGGCATGACCCCGACCTCTGGGAGATTAAATGTCCAATCCACACCCGTGAAAAAGCACTACGAGTAACACAGTGCTGCTCCTAGTAAGCCCGACTGGTCCGTGTTGAGTACTTCCAAAATATCTGGCTGTTTGGTGAGTGTTTTGACATTACTGAATTGAATCCTCACAACAAGATCAGGTAATTTTATCCCCCATAAACAGATGAAAAAACTGAGAATTAGAAGATTAACTCACTTGCTCCAGGTTACATGACTCGATTGAAAGATACCAATGCCCTAAAATAGCAATGGAATCAAAATTCCAATGGAATACTTGAGACTGTGTATTTAACGGAGTGTTTGAGATTGTGTGTTTAACCCCTGAAGAGCCTGAGGATGGAATTCCTCACAAGCATTTACCCCACTGAAATCTGTTCACATAGCTGACCCCTCTGACTACATGCTCAATCTTAGGCTCCACCGTGAGATCTCGAAACTTTACTTCCCCTGACATCTTGCTTAAATATCCCTGTCTGGGGTGTCTGGGTGGCTCAGTCAGTTAAGTGTCCAACTCTTGATTTTGGCTCAGGTCATGCTCTCAGGGTCCTGAAATGGAGCTCTGAGTCAGGCTCCATGCTTAGCAGGGAATCTGCCTCTCTTCCTCTCCTTTCCCCCTTGCCCCTCTGCATGCAAGCTCTTTCTCTCTCTCTCTCTCTCTCAAATAAATAAATAAATCTTTTAAAAATTTAAAAATAAAAATAAGTAAGTATCCCTGTCTAATATGCTTAAGTCTTGTTTTCCCAACTAACCTGTACGTTATCTGCACGTTACACCAGAAGAGAGTTGATAGGATCTGTTACTATTAATCCTAACAGCATTGGCTGTTTCAGAGAAGGTTCTATTTATTCCTAATAACCAGATAATAGAGCACCAACTCTCTCTTGTTCTTCACTATATTCCTAGTGCCTGGCACGGTGTTCTCATAAAGCACATGTAGTTTAGGGGCACCTGGGTGGCTCAGTGGGTTAAGCCTCTGCCTTCAGCTCAGGTCATGATCTCGGGGTCCTGGGATCGAGCCCCGCATCGGGCTCTCTGCTCAGCAGGGAGCCTGCTTCCCCCTCTATCTGTCTGCCTCTCTGCCTACTTGTGATCTCTCTCTATCTCAAAAAAATAAATAAAATATTTTTTTAAAAAGCACATGTAGTTTAATATAGGAACAGCAGTGTGAAGGAACATGGGGAGAGGGAGAGGAGGTACAAAAAATGAATCAAATGCCCTGCTTCTCCTCAAGGCACCAACATTAACTATGGGTCTGTGGCATTCCCTCAATAAATAGCATCTATAATGCAAATTGGAAAGTGATATGTGCAGTAACAGGAATGCCGTGGTGTGAGGTAACAGGAATAACATTAGGATATCCAGAAAAGAGAGAGGGTGTGGGAATCAGTAGATCAACACTGGGACTTGAAAACATGTGATTTAATGCAATTAATTTATAATACCTAGATCCTCAGCACACAGACACCCTCCAGGGTCAGGAGGCGTTGTCCAACGTTACATCAAGTGCCAGAGGCACATTCTGAACTCAAAAGAGATTTGCGACTGCACATAAAGGTGTCTGAATTGATATTGACAACTGCTATGGTTTTTAATCTATGGCGTTCCCAATGAAGAAAAGGGAAAGGATGGATATTATAATCTGACTGGTTTGATCTCTCAGGTCAAACCATATCTCTCTCACTGTTGCCTTGACCTTCTTAGTGCCACGCACAATGACTTGAATCAATTCGAAGTGTATCTTGATTGCCCCCCACCCCAGGACCTATCACTCACAGAACTGTAGGTGGGTTACGCTACTGCAACTTGCCCTTAAGGTCATAGAATGAACCTGTCTCCCTTCCAAGACGGAACCTCTGTTCTCCACATGCTCCAAATGGGGTGTGGGAATGAACCATTTCTCACATTACCTACTGCCGGGTCACCTCATCTTTTGCTCATTGCTCTTGGTCCCAGTGTCACCAGCCCCCTCTCCCCATGGGGCTCCCCACAGCATATGGCTGGCTTCACATTTGCCTGCAGCATCCAGAGCCTTACCATCATCACTCTGCTGCTGCCTGTAGGGAGGCCCTATTCTTGAGCCTAACCGTGAATCAATCTCTCTTTTTCTCATGATCACCTATGGCATACAATAGCAGCCCAGTGCTGCCCCCTTCCCAGTGAGCACCAGTCCCCCAAGGAGCCAGGGTCAGGATGAGTTCAAATACAGCCTTACAATACCAGACTACTCACTCTGACCCACCCTCATGGGGCTCTGTTCTTCCTCTCTGTAATTGGCTTTTGTCACGCAATACAGACCAACCGCAGTTATGTCTGTACATGTCTGACCCCCAGGTGGTACGGCCAGGTGACCCCAAACAAGCCATGACATTTAGAAAGGCCTTGTCTGCTCGGAGCACACAGACACCTTCCAGGGTCAGGAGGCGTTGTCCAACGTTACATCAAGTGCCAGAGGCACATTCTGAGGAGTCACTTTTGCCGTTCCAAGGATAGAAAAATCTTGTATGACTGAATTGGGAGCTGACCATTTCCTCTTCCTGCTATTTATTTTGTGTCCAAATTCAGAAGATGGTAAAAAGATTCTGGTTACTTTCTCCCCATCAAATACACCCAAGATGAAAATGACATCTAGGTGGTGGAGGGGGATAATTGATCGATTGATGAAAAATGACCTAGACCGTGGGTCTAGGATAATTGAGAAATAATCATTATTATCAATACTAATCAAAATAATGAGGCTATTGCTTTATTTCTATGTGGCTGCTTCCTAGATAAACTATTAGCATTTTTAATGTAAAAGCACAAATATTCTCATATAATTAATCTAGCTTGAGAATTACTGTTGCATGTGACCCAGCTCTTCCTCAGGGAGAAGGACATGCTGGACAGAGACCTGGGGAGCAGCTAGAGCTCTGTGGGGCCCATGGACAGAGCTCAGAGAGGAGCACTGAACACAACAGGGAGCCACAGAACTTGACTTGCTCAGAGTGGAAGAGCTAGAGATTTGGGGTGGATTTAAGACTAGAACTCTAATTGTGTTTAGAGGAATAGGTTTGGAGAACAGCGAGGGCAACTAGCCAAACACTGGTTCAGTATTGTTCACAAAAGGTTATTCTAGATACTGTTCCACAAACAAGAATCACTTGGGAATCTGTTAAAAATTTAAGTTCCCAGTTCTTCTCCCATTGCCTCCTGGAACACGAGCTCTAGAACAGGAGGCCAGGACTCCATATTTTTCAAGAAATTCCCCAGGTAAGTCCAAGATGCAGTCAGGTTTAGGAAGGAGTCATTTCTACCCCCTCAGCACACAGAGTCTGTGGAGCCACTGCTCCGGGTACAGGCATCTGAGAGCCTCAGGCAAACTATTCCATCTTTGGAGCACTCTGCTTGGTTAGAGTGATCTGTCATATAATGAGCCAAAACACATATTTCCATAGTGCCCATCGCTGGGACCTGCTTCTGTCCCTTGGGGCCTCACAGAACAAGCTGAATCCTTTTTCCTGAGAATGAGTGATCTCATCCATAAAAGAGCCAGAATGTCTTCTGATCCTGTGACCAGCCCAGCACAGCCCCACCAGGGCCATGGCTCTGGGAGAGCTGCGAATGTCATTTTGGGACTCTTCTGAAGTTCTGGAGAAGCTGTGGCTTTTCCTTTAACCCCGTATCCGCGTATAATAGAACACTCCTCAACCTGGAGGGCGAGCTACGATCTACTAATTTGGCCTGTTCCATCTCCGTTATGTTTGCACTGCTGTTTTTCCTCCTTTCATCCCACATCCTGCATGTTTGTTCCCCCTTAGCTCTCTGGCAGCGTGACCGGACAGATTTGCACATCAATAAAGGAGCCGAAAGAGATGCGGTTGGCACCGATTCCTTCCGGGCTACACAAGGGCCCATTGGAGCCAATGCCTCTCCTCTGTGAGTAACTACCCTGGGCCTTCTCTCTGTCTCCTGCAAAGCCATGGAGCTGGGAACATGGGCACTCCATCTCCCCCCTAACGCTACCTTTGGCTTTGGGTACCAACTGTGCTTAACTAGCATATGAAAAAGAAAAATTGCATTCCCTATTATTTGGTCCAGTATGTTAAAGAAGTTTGATTTGAGATATTAAGTACAAGAACATGAAAAAATCAGCTGTTACGTTGAAAGGATCTTTTATGCCTCTACCTCCCTCAGGGGCGAGCATCACTTATTCTCAGACCCTTGAACCCCACACAGCCATAGCCAAAGTCTGTAGCAAATGGGTGTGTTTGCTTGATCATGCTGTTCCAAATTCCGTGCAGCTCCTCAAACACACGAAAGCCAAACAAAGTGCTTCAAACAACTGGCATTTCTTTGTGCCACTGTGCTTCTTAAGCATTTCAATGAACATACATCTTTTGGGTCATAGGTACCCATCCTGCCTATCCACCTTGATACAATGATAGCAAATAACCTGAGTAGATGATTCCATGGCTAAAATGTTTTCAGAGAATCTAGACAGTCTGACCCATCTCAGGTTTTACACTCACACCTCTGACAGCTCCACATGCTACTTCTGCCTAAAACCCAGCCTTGCCCTTCCATGACCTGATCTTTGCCCCCATGGGGACTGTGCAATAACGATGCTGAGTGCAAAGGTCTTCTGGATGCTTCTGCCCTAGGTGGCTGCCCTTCACCCTGCCACAGGCCTAGAGAACAGTTTCTGATCTTCCCATTGTGCCTTTCTAATCATTTCTCAGGGAACTCCAAATCACCAGCCAGACTTGCCTGTCTGGAGGGCTCTGGTCACAGGGCACCTGCCTGTTCCCCACCTATCTCCTTCTGACCTGGGGCCCTAACTCATTCTGCAGGAAGCATTCAGCAAAGGAAAGAGTGCACATGTGCACAGGGAAGGCCCTGGATTATGATGTATGAAGAGCACTCAGATACACCTGGGTTCTTGTCTCTGAAAAATACTGGCTGTGTGGTCCACAGGACTCTGGGCTCAACCGTATCAACCTCACTTGGTTGGAAATTAAATGGGTTAATATATTTAAGACAAATGGCAATTGAGAACTTAATAAATCTTAATTCCTCTCTCTTTCTCTTTTCCTTACCCTTCATGTGCATTTGACTTGAGGAATGGGAACTTGTCTCTTCCTAATGCAGCTAAATGATCATCCCTTGCATTGGTACAAATCTTTATAAAATACAACACACATTCAGAAGCTCTTGCCCTCACAGTTATTCTGGAGTGGGTAGATCAGATGTCCTTATTGCCATCTTTCAGTTAAGGAAATGGAACGTAACAGGTTAAGTGATTTGCCCAAGGTCCCATACTATACTTCTGTGTATAGACAATACATCTTCTCAAGTGATTGTCAAACAATCTGTGTATCTGTTAGGTGAGTCACCACTAGTCATCCCATGCTCCCGTCAGGCCTTGCATTCCTTAGTAAATGAGCTCTTCCATTCCAGATTAGTTCCTGTGAGGGCTAGCACACAGCCCTCTGACAAATGAATTCACATGGAGGGGCCAGGGGCTGATAATGGTTTAATACGTTAACATTTCACTATTGACATTTTAACAAGGAGAGGCTCTGGACAATGCCTTAATGCAGGAGAGCAAACAGACTCCATCCTGGGTGCAGGCTCCAATCAATTAGTAGTGGCTGCCCAGCAATGCTTTGGGAAGGACCCTGAGGCTTCATCTGGGCCCAGAGGAAAGCCTGTCATGACCCATCATCAATGTCTGCCATACACGTGGAAGGAGCAGGTGAGGCGGGTTTACCACTCCAAGTCTCGCCATCCCGCTCTGATCTCAGATCTGTCAGAGACCACCAGGGAAAGATCCCCATTCTCCACCCTCCTCACTTTGATTGCATTCTTTCAAGTTGAGCTAGAGGTGGCAAAATGGCCTTAGCCAAGTTCCCTGCCTGAGTCCTATCTCCTCCAGAGTCTAGCTAAATGAGGTGT
>ML105496.1:14209-24274 GCA_003697995.1 Taxidea taxus jeffersonii | reverse complement strand
TTCTTAAAGATTTTATTTATTTATTTGATAGACAGAGATCACACAAGCAGGCAGAGAGGCAGGCAGAGAGGGGAGGGGAGAAGCAGGCTCCCTGACGAGCAGAGAGCCCGATGTGGGACTCGATCCCAGGACGCTGGGATCATGACCCTGACCCGAGCCGAAGGCAGCAGCTTAACCCACTGAGCCACCCAGGCGTCCCAGAAAGTCATATTCTTAAGTAAGAACATGCAAGGTAACATATTCTAGGTTGAAACAACTAGTACAGGGTGAATAATGGGAAGCAGAAAGAAGAGGAGGTCACTGAACTAACCTGGGGAGGGGTCAGAGATCTATGTTTTGCCTGTCCTGCCTCACTACATATGGTATAAAAGCAGGGGTAGCATCTATTTTTTCACAGCCAGAGCCTAATGTTGCGTCTTGGATTGCTGATTGATTGCACGTTTGACTGATACATTGACATTTGCTTGCTCCTTTGGAATCTTTCAAATATGCCTATTTCTGTTCTCTAATCATATCAGTAACTTTCAAATTAACTCATCTTAAAGGGTCTTAGCACCCTTGGGAAATTTAGTATTACTAACTTAATATCCTACCTTCTCATGCTGAGAGGTAGGTATTATTACTGCCATAATTAAAACCATATTAATTAGATCTTTTCAGTCACCTGGATTTTAGCAGACTCCAACACTGGGGGTTGGGTAGCTGTCTTTGTTGTGAGATATCAAAGGCATGGGAAAGGTGTCTCTGACCCCAACATATCACACCCAGCTGGAATTCAATAGTGGCTAACATTGGAAATCAATCCCAATAGATAACGTAACTTTTACCCATGCAGGAATTGTTTTTGGAATGTGAATGCCTCTGGTCCAATCAATAAGTATTTGGGGGCTTGGGGTTTTGTTTGTGATCTTTTTAAGGGCTTCTCCTGTGTACCAGATGTTGTCTTGGGCATCATGGGGATACAACATTGATCAAACACAGCCTCTTCCTTTAAGTACATCACTATCTGGTTAGTTGGAGGAGGTCTGTAGTTATCCAGCCCTGCAGTGGATATGTACAAGGCAAGAATACATAATTAAGTGATAATTATGGGTAACTGTGGAAAGAGGACTTGGTTAGGAAGATCTGGGATCTAGTCTAGATTTTGTCATTAAGATACTGTGTGACCTTGGGTATCACATGCTTCCAACAATTTTCCGAGTCTGACGCCCAGTGTTCCCATTGAGTGATCTCTAGTTGGAGAAGGTCAGAACACCTGGATGATGTTAGAAGAGACAGAGCCCAGAGCCCAGCACGGTGCCTGATCCACAGCCAGCACCACATCTTAGTTACCGACTCTGTCCTAATCCCAACCCCAGAAGGATTTGAGATGATTATCTCCCAAAGCAGAGTAGACAAAGGAACAAAGTGAGCTGGAGTGGCTAAGAAAACCTCAATGAGAAGGAGGACTCTAAGATGGACTTTAAGGAGAAGGTAGCATTTGGAAGAAGTGGGATGGGGATGGCATGGCAGATGGAGTAAGATCCATGAGAAAAGACCAGCAGGTTAACTTCACTGTCAATGATCTTTATCAGACATAATTCTTTATGTGATGGTTTTAGACACATTTTGGGGACACCAGCAGTTGTGTCTAAGGGGATGAAGACATAGAGTTGGAGCTGGCAGCATACCAGACACATACTGCTTTGCATGATAATACCCTTGTTTGCTTGTTCTAGGCAGAGAGGTGGAGGTAGAGCAAGGCAGAGAGACCTGGTGAACTTATTTGCATGTCCCAATCTCAGTTTGTAGCTCATTGGTTCCTACAATGTGTGACAAGTCAGCTCAAGTCTGTGAGATCTCCTGGGACTCAGATCAAAAACAGTCTCCATGAGAACATCAACTATAGCCCTTAGCCACTGTACTCAGGTGTTTGGTGTTTGTTTGTTTTTTAAAATTTTTAGAAGATTTTATTTATTTATTTATTTACTTGATAGAGAGAGAGCAAAAGTGGGGGGAGTAGTAGAGGGAGAAGCAGGCTCCCCACTGAGCAAGGAGACCAATGTGGGGCTGGATCCTAGGACCGTGGGATCATGACCTGAGCTGAAGGGAGATGCTAAATGACTGAGCCATCCATGTGCCCAGTGTTTTGTTCTGTTTTGTTTTAATTGTCTGTTGTATATGCTGGAGGAGAGAGATAATGTTTCAGAAGCATCTCCTCTATGGACATCTTATTTATGGTACTCATTTCATCCCTGCTGGAATTCAGAGGGGTAAGCATTAGGCTGCCTATCTTACAAATGAGAAAAATGAAGATCCTTGAGGTTAAATAATTTTCCCAAGGTCCCAGCTAGGAAGTGGCTGAACCAGGACTTGAACACTGCAAATAGAGGCAGGAACAAGGTAAGGCAAGTAAAAAACCCAAGATGTAAAATCTCAGGAAATCCTCACTCTCATTTTCTGACCCTATAGGATCCTGAGAGGGAGTGCCTGCCTTCATGACTGTCCTGGCCCTACCCACAAGGCTGTCTGGCTTAAAACCCATACTCTTTCTCTTACAGCACACATTCTCTGCCACCAGCTTTTCAACAATAACATCAGCCCCTTAGAAGTCCATAGGGAGAAATAATTCCCAGGCAAACCCTGGCCTAGGGATCTTAGCTCCCAACCACATGCTAACTAACCATAATCCCAGATGATGCTGAGACAAGCCAGAGCAGGGAAATGAAGATGGATAAATCACTGTCAGCCAGAACTGCTCCTGGAGGGGCCACGTAACACTCACATATCAAGAGACACTTGGATATGATGTAGCCCCTGCCGGACCCAAGAGGAATGTTCTCTATATATCAACTTTCAGAGAGTCAGACACTTACAAGGGAAGTTGTGCACGCCCGTAACCCATGGACAGTTCCTTTATCTTGTCCAGATGCTGCACATAGTATTCTCTTGGGAAAACTGCCCCACTGGGGCAGGAAATTTAAAAGTCTAAGGGCAGAATGGTCACTGGACCCCAGCCCAGACCCAGCCCAGAAACAGACACAGCTGTTGCACAAAGGGCCTCACTCCCCTTCCCATTCCTCATGCATTTGGGACAAAGAGAGACTCTTGTGCCAAATGGCAAGCTGCAGATATTAAGTTGGACAGCAGGGCCATAAAGCTCCCACAGAAGGGGAACATTAAAGAGGCAGTGTAAATCCCTTGATGGCAGCACTAAGTCTCTGTCAACACTGGCATCAGTTTGTGCAAAACACACGGAGAATCAAGATGCTCACTGTAGTTACATTCAGAGCCTCTGCAGAAAAAGAACGTAAAAGAATAAAGTCTGAGAAATGCCTCTACTCTTTGATTACTATACGTGCTCACTTGGTCTCAACCCATTTCCCTTCCATGCAATTCTGTCCTCCAGTCCTGTTCATGCCAGATCATCCACTCATTGTCCTCTCTCCCACTCTATTCCATTCCCATCCATCTCTCCCCCATCTATCCTATATCCTACGCTGATTACAGCTATTTTGTTCCATCTTATCCCATATTTCACAATTCAATACAGCCTGAAACTGTATAGCCTAACCAAGCTATCCCACCCCATATACAACAATAATTTTAGTAATCTTCCTGAGTTTGTGTGCTTATTATGGAAAAAGATATGAACAGGGAGAAATTGGGACCCCACTTAGATGGACTCCAAATCTGCCTACCATGTTCAAAGATCCTAAATTATTGAGTAAGGTCAATATGTGAAAGAATCCCTGTGGCTCAATTCTCAGCTTTTCTTAGTTGGACATTTTTGTCAGCATATAACCTGGAGACATGGAAAGGGGGAAAGGGAATGGAGCTAATGTTTGCTGGCTACTTCCTGACTGCTATGAACTAGAATTTGCTTTACATGCAGAATTTGATCTCATCCAAACTACAACCCTAAAAGGTATTATTCTTATCCCCATCTTATAAATACTGAGGCTCAAAGTTAAAAAAAAGTCCTGCTCAAGTTACACAGCTAGAAAGTGCTTGTAGACCCAACCAGACTGGCCACATGGGCCCATGATCTTTTGCAGAGCTCCTGTTGTACGTAGTTGAGGACATGAATACAGTGTACTGGTGGAACGAGCAGTGGCCTAATGCAAAACTCTCCCTTTGGGTGTAGATGACATAAGCATGGAGCAAATACAGAAGCTGAGATATACAGTTTATGAAACAGCAAGACCCATTTCTAGCTTATATGAAAAGCAACCTTGCCCATCCTAGTCATCCTAGTTTTCTTTGCCTTCATATATTGTTTCCCTCCTCTAACTTGTATGTGAGCTTCAAGAAGGAGAGCACTTTGCTTTGTTCCGTGGTACATACCTAGTCCCTAAAAGAGTGCCTGGCACACAGTTGTGCTCAAATATTACTCTTTGTTGAATGAACGAATGGATGAATGAATGGTATAAACACATTTCTAAAGGAAGTTCTTCATATTTGAACAATAAGCAAAAAGTGAGATCTAATAGAGAAATTGTTCTACACAAATATAAGATGGGAAGTTTATGACTTTATGCAGTTTAAACTGTTAAAGTATAAATATGCTAAAACGGCAGAGACACACGCACCCCAAAGAAACTGCTGGGTGGAAATCACCGGCATTCTGCAGGACAAGGAAAGACTGGAGGGTGCTCAGGGAGAATGCTCAGGCTGGCAAGAAGACTCTGGAGGTATCAGAACTTTTACTAAATTAGCTGAAGACCTACCATGCGGGAAGGGTCATAGGCACATTGGGTACAATTCCAAAAGCAGAACAAGGACCTCTGGGTGGAAATTACATGGAGTCATTTTATGTTTCAACACAAGAATGCCAAATCCACCATTGTGAAATTGTTCAAAAACGGAGTCAGTTAATTCTCCCCAGAAACCTTTTTGCATCCTGGGAAATGCTGAAACAGAGGTTGGAAATTGGTTGTCCTGGTTACAGTTTAGTCATTAGATAAAGATTAGAGTAAATGAACTCCGAGCTCTGAAACTTGGCGATTCTATGTTTCTCCTGGCCTTGCTTATCTGGGCATCCCTAGAAGCATCTAGCAGAACACATCCTGACAGAACCCAGCCTCCTGACATCGAAGCCCACTGATCTTGGCCACCTCACTCTCTCTCCTGCTGTGGAAAGGCATAATCCCCTGTGAAACCTTCCCACAACCCCCCTGCAGACTCCTGCTACAGATGCCCCTCTCCTCCTCCTCAGTCCCCTTTGCCTCCTCCCTTCCACATCCCCATCATCTATGCATGTCCTGAGTCTGGTCCCCCCAGAGCCTGCTCTATGCCGCATGCCCACTAATTATTTATAAAGGAAATCAATCCCTGTTTATGTGTCAGTGAATATGAGACAGAATGTTTCACCCCAGTGACAATACACACATCTCTTGAAGGACATTTATTACAAAGTAAATCCCCAAGAATCTCAGGTATCATAAAAACCCATAAGGAAACATAATAAAGGGTAACAGAAACTGTAGTAAGAGTTGGGGATTGCAGTCCAGTTAGAAGAAGTCACTAGAGGGTCCTGTTTTGAAGTTCCAATTGCTCTGTAAGAATACTGTGTTCACTTATAATTTCTATTGATTTGCAGTAACTTTTGGTATAGCTTATGGAGATAATGGAAGGCTATAGGTCTCTAAGCCCAATCTTGGTGCTGCCACTGATTGGGAGTGAGGAAAACAGATGAACTTCAATTCTTATCATGTTAAGAATACAATAAGGCTATCTGTGGTAAGAGATAAGCCCTAAAGAAGAGGCTAATCGTGGTCACTGGGAAGATGTGGGCATAAGAGCATAATCAACTGTATAATAGAAATAGTTGCCAGAACAACTCGCCTCCCCCAGTAAATGCTTCTTCCAAAAGCATAGATTGCAGGAATATAAGCTTAGGGACAAAAGGCTGGGATATGTTTGAGGAAGAGGACAGAGATGAGAGGACTTGGCAAGCAGGCTTCCAAAACTACTCAGTGCCTCAGCAGTAAAATACAACAATTACTATTGCTACTAACACTAATAATAATAATAGTAGTAGGAGGAGGAAGATGAAGGAGAAGACAATCACAGGAATTATTATTTTATGTTTATCTTGAGCTAGTTTGAGTATTGGTAAGTTGGAGCTATAATTCAAGGTTATTATAAATTACATTGTTAATTCACATCATGAGCTGTGGGAGGCCAGGAAAGCTGCTCCAGGCGCCTTGTGGCATAGCCCCTCAGTTATACCATGGTTCATGGGTTCTATGAACACCCATGACCCTCAGAATGGCAGATACTCACACCATGTTAGGGAGGTCAGCTTCATACTGAAATTTAATACAAAACTTCAGATGTCTCCCAGGTTCAGAGAAAGAGATGACCAGAGAAGGAGTGAGCCGCCTGTTTGCCCATCACTGAATTCCAGGCTGCAAAGCCAATGAGGAACACTCAGGAAGGAGCGCTTATGATCCCCACATGCCCTTCTGTTTGAGGCCCACGCTGTCCTTATGCCGGCAGGCCTCTGTCCCCTTACCCAGATCTCTTTATGAAGTGGATCCGTTCTCCCTGTCTCCCTGTCCTTTATCAATACACACACCTGGGCTCCAAGTCCACAAGGTCATGTTCATCAATGACAAGTTATGGACAAAGAGACACTTATGATGTCTTAATGGATGATAGCGAGCAAACTTCACTCTTCGCAAACACATACTGAGACCCTCATATGCAGCCAACTCAGGCCCTATTCTTCTGGCAACCGAATGGCAAATCAGTTTATTTTCTCAAACTCTGCTTCTGGTAGAGTTAGGACTCTTACTGGTGAAGTCTGAGGGTAAAGAACAAGAGGGGTGTCTGCAGTGTTTGGGGGTCAGAGAGCTACCCTGCTGCCCTTACCACCACTCTCTTATTCATTCATTTGTATGAATGGGTGCTCTCACACCCAGAAAAGCATCACTAGTCCTGGCTGTGGGCCAGGCAGGGGGCAAGGGACTGGAGAGCTGCTGGTCTGGCCCCAGCCCCAGGCCCCTGGTTACCATCCCTTAGTTGCCTGTTTTCCTGATATTAAGCTTAATACGCCAGTTGTTACATTTTCCTAACTGGACTAGTTTAGTCTTTTTTTTTTTTAAAGATTTTATTTATTTATTTGACCAGGAGAGAGATCACAAGCAGGCAGAGAGGCAGGCAGAGTGGGGGCGTTGGGGGGAAGCAGGCTCCCCGCTGAGCAGAGACCCCAATGCGGGGCTTGATCCCAGGACCCTGAGATCACGACCTAAGCCAAAGGCAGAGGCTTTAACCCACTGAGCCACCCAGGCGCCCCTGGACTGGTTTAGTCTTAAAGCAGAAGTACTCTTCTCCATTCAGGGGCTTTCACCCTTACTGACTGAGTCAAATAATTTGATTGAATAAATCAAGGGAATTTGCTGTGGTTTTTGCATACGTTCATTAGAGAAGGTACGTGTGGTATGGCTGCCATTCGGTCATGTATTTAATTAAATTAATGAGTTGACATCTTTGGTGGCGATGAGTCTGAGCACGTGTACCCTCTTGTTCTTTAGCCCCTAGGCTTCACACAGTAAGAGTCCTGAGTTTACTATAACTAGATTTTGAGGAAAAAATTGGTACCTACTTGCTATTCTTCCATTAAAACAATGGGGCCTAGTGACCCCCAAATCAAAAGATTTGGCCAGTTTCAACTTTTGAAGTCAGTCTTGCCTTGCCCATTCCCAAGTGAGTGCCTCAACCCCCATCATCAACCTCTCAGAACCCTCACTCACTCCTCCCTCTCACACTGAGCACCTGCTCTGACCCATTCCTTCTCACTGAGGAGACCACACCTGATGGCAGTGTGGGGATTGTGACCTCCTGGTGAGAGAGGCAATTCCATAGGGACTGAACTCAGAACCTAAGGGATGAAATACCCCTGCTACTGTTTCAGACCCCAGGCAGCAGGAAGAAAAGACTTTCTGTGTGAGGACACCATGCTGGGAGTCCCTGAGGTCCCCCTCTACCAGCCTAGAGCCGGGGCTGCTCCATGGAAGGGGGAGCGTGACTGCTCAGAGGGCCTGCCAGGCAGCCCCGCTGGCTCCGTCATCACTTGTTGGAGTCCATTACTTGTGTTTTCTGTGGCTTTAACTGGCTTTGAAATCTTGCATAAAGCAAATGAAGCTGTAATCAAGGTCTTTGTCACTCTCCCATATTTGCATGTAAGTGCTGCAGTTTGGGGACAGCTCATCAGTCCTCAGCTTACTGAGAAAGAGAGTTTTTAAAGGAACAAAGGAAAACAACTTTAAAAGGATCTTAAGCATTTTGGGGCTCTGCGATTTTGGAGACACAGCAGACAAAAATATTCTAATTCCCCCTTAGTTTACTTTGCATAATATATTGGTCCAAACAAGCTGAGGACTGGACTCCAAGCAGAGAGGAGGTACCTCTGCAATGCTAATGAGCGGCTTCACAGCTCCAGCAGAGAGGGGCAGCCTGATATGTGTGCCCTTCGCGCTCCAGGGAAGGAGAGCAGCCTGAACTCAGCTCAGCAGCAGTCATCAGGAGCAGGAGGGAGCTCCCTCAAGTGTAGGGAGGCGCCAGGCCTTACAGAGGCAGGTCTCATATCCATCCATAGAGCCTGGCATGAGGTTTTAGAAACAACACTGTAGAATCATCTATGTCCTGACGAAGTGGTTTGGACTACATTTGTGGGTTTTGATTTCTTTCTGTAGCACCATTTATGTTTTCAAAGATGTATCTAAAACAAAGAAGCCCTACATGTTAAGTCAGGCAGAGAGGAAGCAAATCTGGGGTCAGGGTCTCTCCTCCTTTGACCAGAGCCCTTCCTACAGCTCTCCCTAGAGACATCCCTATGGAATCACTAGGATCTCTCAGGGTCATTGGATAAGTCCCCAGATTAGATGGAAAGTAAGGTTTCCTCAAAGCGCAACGAATAGTAACTCTGAGCTAGCAATCCGGGCTTCACTGAGGGTGTGAAACTTCTTGGCTGATTCTACAAGGAAAAGGAGGAGAAGGAAGTTGCAACCAGTCTCCCAGTATTATCAAAGACAAATATTATAAAATAATCGTCAACTGTTCTGCTTCCTAGAAACCTGAACATCTGTTTCTCCACTGTGATGGTCATTAGGGACATTTGCTGGGAATTTCCAGCTCTCCATGATCTGGACGTGTGGTAGGATTGTACTTCCTGCCCCTCCCCTGGGGTTAGATGGGGTTCTAGTTCTGTAACTAGTTCTGATGAATGAACATTAATGAGCATTTTACTACTGATGCCAGACCCTATAAGTCTCTCTCTTCTCTCCAGCACAACAGCCAGTGTTCAAGATGATGCCTGCCTGGGCTCCTGGGCAGCTACAGTGAATTCACCCAGTGTTCCATGGTGGGTACACAGCATGAAGAAAAAGAACATTTTTGTGTTTCAAGTCACTGAGATTTGGGGATTATTTGTAGGTAATACACAATCTGGCCAATCCTGAGGAATACATCCACTCATGACATCACCACAGTTTCATAAAACAAAGGTCAAATTGGTTGGCTTCATGCCAACAAAGCAGCCAGCCAGTTCATTAGCTAGTACTCACTAACCCTAAGAAGTGCCCTTGTCACATAACAGTCATACATAAAAAAGAAAGAAAGAAAAAAAGAAAAAGAAAAAAGACTCTATCTTCAAAAGCTTGCTCTCTTAGCTGAAAATACACATTTCATGTAGGCAGACAATGGGAAATGTTTAAATACTAAAACATGAAGGTATTTACAGAGCAAGAACAAACAATCCTAAAATTTATATGGAATCATTAAAGACCCCAAAAGACAAAGCAACCTAAAAAAGAAAAGCAAAGCTAGAGGCATCACAATGCAGGACCTCGAGTTATAGTACAAAGCTGGAGTGATCAAAACAGTATGGTACTGGCACAAAAATGGACCCATAAATCAATAGAACAGAATGGGAAAGCCAAAAATGAGCCCACGACTAGATGGTCAATTAATCTTCCGCAAAGTAGGAAAGAATATCTAATGGGAAAAAGACAGTCTCTTCAACAAATGGTGTTGGAAAAACGAGATAGCAACATGCAAAAGAATGAAACTGGACCACTT
>ML105496.1:0-13809 GCA_003697995.1 Taxidea taxus jeffersonii | reverse complement strand
GGCCATCTGCTGGAAAAAGAAGTAGTGGGGAATCTCCATAGAAATATTTAAATATTTAATCTAAATACATATTTAATATGTATCTAAATCTTTTAAAATCTGATCTTGGAACTGTGATTGGATGTGAATAGATTCTTCATAGTCAGATATAGTTTTTTTTCCTGGCCATCTTAAAAATTGATCCAAGTCAGTTTTAAGATGTCCTAAAAAGCCCTCTCCACTGTTTTTCAATTTGATGTATTTCATCATCTTGACACAGCCTTGGGACAGAAGCCTGATCCAGGAAAACTGGACTCTACATTGACTGCTTTCAGACAGTCAATCTAGAGAGGAAGAGGGAGGGAGGGTGCATGAGTCATAGGAAATGCCCAAGTCTCATTATTGCCCAAAATGTCATACTCCAAAATAACAAAACTTTAGTGCCCCTGACTGAGACTTCTCTGGAGCTTGAGTTTGCTGGAAAGAATAGTGGATTGCCACTCTGCCCAGCAGCTGGCTCAGCCTTCTTTCCTGCTGCTTTAATAGACTTTGAGGTAATAACCTGTTTTATTAAGACAAAGACCCAAACCCTTTAAGTCCTAGCAGAGATGAGCTTAAAAATGAGAAGCTCTGGGTGGCCATGTGAGCTACTGAAACTCTTCCACTCCTGTTTTCCTGAATTTTATCCTCCCCTAGGGCAGGAGCTCCTAAACCAGACCACAGAGAAGCTTTGGCAGCCCACTGCTCACTTGAAATTTCATACAAAATATTGGATAAATATGCATGTTTCCAAGGAGAAGTTCTTTACGCAAAGTATCAAGGACCCTAAGCCTATAAAAAGGGTCTCAGCTCTCAGGGGTCCTTACCTTGACCCCCCCTTGAAACCACTGGAGTCCAGGCAGCCAAAGTGGCTTATCAGAAAGGTGCTGAAAGTGCACACAGGCAAAGTCATGTTCAATCCCTACCTTGACCAATACCATCAGCAAGGGATTGCAATACTCTAACTTCAGTTTCTTCATAGAAGTTTCACACTCCTTCCTTTGCAGGGCTCTGGTCAAGAGAGGAGGTAAAGTGTTTGGTGGGCACTAAGTAAAAACCATTTTTCTTTTAGTATTCCTGTCCAAGCTGAAATTAAATAAAATTATCTTCTCAGAAGAGCTACAACCTCCATGCACCTACACAGAAATCTTCCAGGGTAATTTCAGTAAACGCTGTTGTGTGGATCTGTCAGGGTGGAGAATGTCATTCAATGGAGGGTCTAATGGGCACCCAAAAACCAGGAAGCAAAGCCAAAGAAATAATCAATGCAGTGGTGGGTTTTTCAGGCCACCCGTGGGCAAAGACCCACCATCATCTCCTCATGATGTTGGGGGAAGATCACTGTTGTAGGAGCCACCACATCTATGCTCTCATTTGAGCTCCACAACTCTCCACCCTGGAGAATTCTTTCAACCAATTACTTTAACTCTTCGGTAGAATCAGAAAAGCTAATACCTGCCTTGCTTTTTACATAGGACAATGATGCAAACAAAAGGGAATCTTGATCACATGAAATGAAATAATGAGTGTGAAACAAGTCTGAAAGCATTTCAAGGGCTGCAGAAGCAAGGGATGGTCATTATCATCAACATCGCGATTTTCATCATTGATCCACAAAGGCATCTTCACAGGACAAATAAGCAAACTGGGTTAGAGACAAAAGAATAGTGCTGCCCAAATAAGCAAAATGGTCTGGCCTCAGACGGTGGGAGGCGAGCCATCTGTTCCCTTTCTCCTTTTGATTTTCCCCAAGACATATGAGGAAATGTCGCCTGATTCTGTATGTGGGCACTCATCTCCTCTATGACCAATGTGCACCAATTTCCTTGTTTTATATATTCATAAAATGACACCCATTAACAAGCTCCTTATGTCATCCCCACTATGAAAGCCGCCTCCTCCTCCCGCTGCCGTGGCTGCTGCTCCTCATTTCTTCCACACGCATATGTGTTCCTAGTTGTCCTTCTCTGGCCATGCTTTCCTACCTTTTCTATCCACAGGGATACCTGGAGAATCCCATGTAACAAAATTCCTGCTCATCCCTCAAAGTACAGCTCAGAGGCCACTTGATGTAGATGTCTCTATCTTCAGCCCACCCCTCCCCAAGATGGCCCCTCTAGCCTCTGCATTCCAAGAAACCCATGGAATATGGAAACACTGGCCATATAATTTGCACTTTTGAGAGTCAAACAGGTACCTATTTTTTTATTATTTAAGCTTTTTTGTTTAAAAAAATAAATGGTGGGATTAACCCCACCACCCTCTATTAATTAGAACCACCAGGGTAACAGATGCAAACAGAGTTTGTGCCAGGATACTGAAATACACGGTCCCTCTACGTCTGGGCTACAGATGCCGGCCCTCTACCATGTGGAGCCTAATGCTGTGATCTTACTGCTCCTTGTAGGAGTCTGTTCCCCCCGGCTGGCCTCCTATTAGACCAGACTCTCTTCCTTCTCCACCACTGTTCCACATTTACCTAGGGCATTGTCTTAAATCTTCTTCCACAAGGAAAGGATCTGCAATGGGGATTTGCATGCAAAACTTACTAGGACTTACTCTCAGGAAAACCACCAGTGAGAGAGTGAGGAAAGCAGGACTGGGTGGGGAAAGAAGTTGAAGTGTGATGTAGCAGTGACTCCAGACCATCCTACAGGCATTTCTAACACTGAGGTGGCCCCTCAGATGGAGGCAAGGGGCTCAAGACTTGGTACTCAATCAGCCAATAAGGTGGAGTCTGCCTTCAAGAAGGGGACATACTTGGGAGAAGGTGTGTGTATACCAGTGCCTGGGAATCTTCACTGTCATCTTAGTAATCTGTCTACCAGTCCAGAAGGAGGAGTATCAGTGCACAGCAGAATCCACTATAACCGGTTACTACCAATCAATAAACTACAAAGTTAGGGACACCTAGGGCATGATTGTCAGTTCTCTTCACTCCACTTGATTCTCACTGGTGATATCCCTTCTTCCCATGTCCCTCAACTCAAGCACTGCAGAACCCCAGTTCCCACCACGATTCTAAACCAAGAGGGTTGTCCTGTGCTCATACCTGTTACCCCCAGCCCGTGGAGATCCAGGTGCAGATAAAGGCAAACCCAAACTCAACGGAGATGAGTTTGACATGTTCCAAAGCATATTATTTGGAAATGTAAAAAAAAAAAGAAAGAAAACATTTGTCCCCTTAAAAGGAATACTTTTAATGACTGATTTCTTAAACTAGTGGTAACTGGTCAGGCCCCAGAAGAAGTCTGCCCGTGTCCCAAGCCTGGTTCTACTACTTATTGTGTATATTTGGACAAGTCGTTTAACCTCTCTGTGCAAGTTTCTTTCCCTGTAAAATGGGCATAATGCTGCTCTCCTAGTGGAATTACTGTGGGGATTAAATGAGAGAGTACACACATATAGACTATTTCCCATTTCCCCTCCAAATCTACACTGCAACCCTCTATCTTGCTTGGTCTGCACCCCCAAGGGACCGGCCTACATTGACTGTATTAATGGGATCCCTTGTCCTCTGGCTTCTGAGCAGGTCTAGCCAATGGCATGCATGGGACAGAGATCTGAAGGGTGTTTTTGTCCTGGCTCCCTCCCTCCATGGTGACGTCAGGTTGGTCTGCATCCCTCAACCAAACGTCACAGCAGCTGTCAAAATGCTGCCTCCTTTTTCCAGAGTCTAGTGATCTCTCCCCACCTCTGCTCCTTCAGGTCAAGGGTGGTAAGTTCCTGACTAGTACTTCCGTACACAATACTGCACTGTCCTGCATGGTGTCCCTCTGTCCTCTTATCCTTATAAATAGAAGTTATAACTAGTTTCACTTTTTTCCTGCTAGATCTTGTATATAACTGGCCTGTAGCCAGCACTTGCTAATTGTTCGGTGTTAACAACAGTGGAATTCTGCCCACAGATGGTTTGGTTCGTACAGCCCTGCTGGGCATAGTTCCCATCTCTCTGCCTGAACCCCACCTCACTGAGTGCAGCTCCAGTCTCAGGGTTGAATAAGGACCCTGTAGCATCTGGAGAGTTCTTGGGCTGTTCCATCGCCTCTGCTAGGGTTCCCCTTCTCGCCACAGGCTGCCTCCAGAACCCTGGGCTTTGTTGCGTTTTCCCTGTGGACCTCTCACAAGCTCTCGCAACCTACATGGGGAAAGCAGATTCTGTCTGTTCTCCAGAGTACCCAGCATTCCTGGGTGGCCTTCTAACCTATCCTTTCCTCAGGGACCTGTGGCCAGCTCACCCCTCAACCTACTTCAACCTTTTCTCTGTGCCCTCGAAAAGCACATTTGTCAAACCTACTGGCTATCACAGATACTCAAATGCTTTCAAAAACCTACACTAGAAAGCCCTCAAGGCCAGTCTCCTATGTAGCCAGACCAAGCTACCCAGAGCTGAAAGACAGCAAAGAGGACAGTCACTCTTGAGGTTAAGCTGAGCCCCCAACACACCATGGGCTGACTGAGAATGTCAAGCCAAAAAGAACTGACTGGGCCATAGGAGCACTGACCCCAGAGCAGGAGCACCGCATCATAAC
The DNA here is from genome assembly GCA_003697995.1 of Taxidea taxus jeffersonii. Classification (NCBI taxonomy): domain Eukaryota; kingdom Metazoa; phylum Chordata; class Mammalia; order Carnivora; family Mustelidae; genus Taxidea; species Taxidea taxus. The sequence goes on along the minus strand of ML105496.1, from coordinate 9,259 downwards.
CTCACAGCTGCCCCTACAGAGAGGATAACCCCACTGAACCCAAAGCCCACAGATTCGTAAGACCAAAGCTCATTTTACAGTGTACCACATCAACCAGTGCCCATTATTAAGCAGGAAATCACACTTATGTGTTGGGTCAGCAGTCTACCCATTCAGGGAAAAATGGATTTTCTGAGAAAATGAAAATCATTCATTTACTTTCAAATTTTATTGGGGTAAGTTTCTGTTGAATTTGAATACAGATGGGAGATAAAAGATGCTGGAGTACTCCATTCTTTCGTTTATTAATGAAGTAGGATACATAAAAGGCCCATTAAAATTACATAGAAGCCTCATAGGCATCTTTCATATCTTCTTACTCAGTCATTTTCATGTCTTGAAAGCAGCATTTCTGTGAGAAGGCGTTACCCAAATGGAGTGGCACCCACACACACATAAACACAGTTTAGTTGTAGCCATCCATCCATCCATCCATCCATCCATCCATCCATCCATCCACGCCTACAGTTTAACGGGGAAATGGAAGTGCAAATGGGCAATTAGGGACAAAAGCATCAGGGAAGGCTTCTAGATTGAGACCTAAACGTAGGGAAGTATTCACCTGGTGAAAAGGAGAGAGAGAAAGAGAGCAGGCTGTTTCAGCCCAAAGAAGGAGCACCCCAACGGCTCATGGAAGGTCTGCAGTAATTCAGTAAGACTGGAGCAGAATGTTTAAAGGGAACAGAAAGAAGGTAGAGAAGAAAGGAAAAGCTCCAGGCAAACGACAGTAAGAAATGTGACTGGACAGGTAAGAAAAAGTCTAGGCTGATGAGGGAAGCTTTTCTGGAGGTGGTGAGTTTTGATCAAGGAGTTGAAAGGCATGGTTATGTTGGGTGTGCTCTGTGATGAGGAGGAGGTGGTTGTGGATACAGAGGTGCGTTCACAGAAAATCACCTGTGCTACAGAGACCTAAACATCATTCATGTACTCACCCATCCATCCATCTACTCTTCAAATTTTAACTTGCCCTTTAGTATATGATAACACTATGCCAGGCCCAACAGAGGTCTAAGAGGAATCAGACATGAATTTCCCGTTCCCTTATACTTAACCCAAAAGTCAAGCTTCACTGTCTTGAAATCTATGTGATAATTGGAGGTGGGAGAAGGGTGTTGAAGCTTACAGGGGGAACTCAAAAGTTTGAAGGGGAATAAAGTCCCCTCTTTGACTTCAGAAACCATTACCGTGGGAAGAAAGAAGTGACACTTGCTGGTCCTCTTTAAAACTGTCTGACCTTTCCACTGACCACATAGGTCATTATCATAAAACAATGACTAATTGAGCCACCCCTCCACTTTCCCTCTTGACCCTAAAGCTCCTGTGTGGTCCTATGCATCAGCTCAAAAGCCAGAGAGCACATTCTGCGCTGGGTGGATAGGTCTGGCTGTAACACTATTTGGCTGCCTGACTTTCAAATAGTTATTCAATCATTCTGAGCCTCAGTGGTTTGAGTCTCTAAAATGCAAATGGTAACATCCACCTTGCAAAGTTATTTAAATAAATCATAGCAAATCATATGCATTTATCACTGTTAACTTGTTTAAAGAAAATGAAAACAGTTGTAAAGTGAGTGTCAACATGTCTGTATAAATTCTGGTGGAATAGGATTTGGTGGAGCAAAGTCAAGGGAAAGTTTGGGAGAAGAGGGTTCCTAGCTGGACTTTGAAAATCATCAGAGGGGTTCTGTGTGGGTCATTGTAGTGATCACTTTGCATGAAGGCAGAGTCCTTCCAAGCATTAATTTATTTATGCCTTCAATAAATAAGAATCATCCCTGCCCTCGCCTCTGTTGACCCCACTGCCCAGAATTATTTCCCATCTTATCTTCCAAGGTTCTGTTAGTGTTGTCCATCCTCCAGCCCAGACACGCCTTCTATGACCATCCTCCACCAATCCACCAGCCTCTGTCGTGAAGTCATACTTTAGTGGTCACAGGTTTCCCAGGAAACCGAGATTACTTACATCTCTGACTCTTCCTGGAATGTGATCTCTTTGACATCAGAGATCATGTCTCTTTTTGTGTCTCTAACAATATTAGATGCCTAATAAATGTCTGTTGGACAATGTGTGTATCACACTTTGCAGTTTATAAAATGATTCCGTGTTTACCATCTCAGAAAAATTTAGGTGCCCCCCAGAATGATCCTAGGAATAGGCTGGAAAGACCCATATTTCAGTTTAGCATAGAACTAAACATAGAATCACAATGAAGTGCTGCGTGAACTTCAGTTACCTCTCAAGAGCATGGATTCCTAAGTCTATGCTGTGGGCAAGTCACTGACCTTACACGCTGGGAGAGCTAAAGGAGATAAAATACAGGGAAAGGTGACATATTTAATTAGAGAGACAGAAATACTGCATTACAAATCTTTCAAAGGGCTTTAGCAAGGCCCCATGGAAAAGGAGAAAAAGTGGAGATCTGAGTTTAAAAATAAATAAATAAATAAATAAATGCACAAGATTCTAACTACCCCTGCCATTTACAAGCTGAGTGATATCTAAGAGACAGGGAGAGAAAGAAATCGACCCAATTGCTTAGAGTCTCTTTGCTCATCTTCAAAATGAGGACAGTAGTATTTGGCTTGGACTATTGGAAAAAATAATTTTTAGATGTATGCTAAATACACTGTTTTCAAGCAAATACTCAATAAACATTAACCCACCCTTCTCCAACCCTCCCTTGGAGTTTAGAAAATGGGGTAGCATCTTATTGGAAGAAAATTAGTAGGGGTTTTATGAAATATGTAACATGTAAACTGGACCTCCATGGCTGTTCTACCAGAGATGGGGATAAAAGGCATTTCAGGAGAAAGCTGGCAAGTACAAAGTGTATAGTTCAAAGAAGAGCTGTGTGAGAGTGAGTTTGTATCTGTAGTCTATGTGTCTGTCTATGTGTAGTCTATGTGTAGTCTATGTGTCTAGGTACATGTGTGTACAACTGTATGGGAATATACTTGTGTTTATATATGTGTGTGTACATGTATGTTTGTGTATATGCAAGTGTGTGTTTGTAGGAATATGAATGCATTTGTGTATGTGCAGCAGAGAAATAGGAAATGAACTTGGAAACATGGAGTTAGACCTGAGAAGCCCCCATATGAGCATGATTCACAGAGCAAGCAGTTCACTCTGCAGCATTTGAGAGCGGGGAGGCAAATTGCTAGGCAGCAAAGGGCACGAGCACATCAGCCTTGCAGAAGACAAGGGCAGCATCAACTTTATGGCTCATTGGAGGGAGGGATTCCACACAGGATGGGAAGGGGGCCAGTTACTGAAGGAGTGAAACAGAAAATATTTTTCAGATGGCTGGTTCGTGGAGAAAAGAGGAGTTAACGCTGAGTCCAAGTTGTGTGGCAGAGTCACTAGGGAAACAGGGTGCTGCCCAGAGTGTTTATAAATCAGAGGGATATGGAAAAAGTCAGGGCCAAGTAGCCAACTAGGCTTTCTAGTTTGGGAGCAAGGGGCAGCAATCATTTTAAAGCTATATATTAAAGTTCAAATTCTCATTAAAAAAAAAAGAAAGAAAGAAATCCTCTCCTGGATATCCTACCATATGAACCTTACTCCAGTATATCTTCCAGATTCCTTGGTTTTCCAAGAGAAAGCAAATGCCAGAGGAGAGGTAACACCCTCTCTGTAGTTAACCAGTGGCCCAGGGAAGAGGTAATGCTTATTAGTCATCAGCCAGAAAACTCTCAGAAAACAACCCCCCCACCCCCCATAGACAGGGATGAAAGAATGATGCAAGCAAAATGCTCAAATGCTTCGGGGGCAGCAGAGGAAGTTATGTGCCACAGGGCAATCAGAGACATTCCCATGAGGTCCTAGCATTTCTTCTGGGGTGCAGGTTCCAAAAGTAGAGGCAGGGAGAAGGTGGGCATTACACATTTTGCCAAGGGACAACCTGAGGTCATCAGGGACCAACAAAAGAGCAATTTCCTTGGTCTTCAGCACATTCTGGAGTATTATTATAAATAGGATAATGGCTTTAGACTCAGACTGAGGTTGACACTCATTACCTTGCCCATGTAGAATGAGCTAGGCATGAGGTCCTTTCACAAGGTAGCCCTGAGCCTTCTTTGCCTCTTGCTCCCTCTCATCCTGATAGACCACATAACATAAATGTTGTCATGGTCACCCCTTCCCTAGTGGATGAAATGGATCCCTGAGCCTTTGAAGCACAGGAGAAAAGCTGACAGCCTCAAAGCCAGCTTCCAGGAACTCAGCTTTGGGTGCACCCCACTCAAGTGTCAGTGGAAAGCCCTACAAAGGCGGGCAATCAAGGGTCCCATGTTGGGGACATCACCATCTATCCCCTGATTTCTCCAAATGTGATTGTTTATTTCCTTCTAAAGCACATGTAATTGTGGGTCAGAAGGCCTCGTACCCCATTCCCCGCTGAAAAGCAGACCCCACCACATGTAACAGACAGCAGCAAGGCATTGTGACGAGGGCTCAACTGATCTTACAACGCCATCACAAATACTGATGCATATAAAATCACATAGTAGCATCTCAGCAAGTACCAACTATCTTGATAAACAGCACCCGAAGAAGAAGCATGTTCTGGAAAGTGAATAACCCCAAGATCATTAATTCTGGGTTCTGAAATGAATCACATAATTTTACTGGAGGATTACTTATTTTGAAATCTTTGTTGATTTTTAATCAACAGTTGGAGTACTGTCCATTCACTCAACTGAAATCTTACTGAATACCTATTACCAGTCACCAATAATTTTTAACGATTACTCTATGCCCACTTCAGCATCAGGCCTAACTACAGGACAAGGAAGACACGTTTAAGATGCTTAGAATGGGAAACTCAGGAGGCTTGGAAAACTTAAAACTTAAACAACTTGAGACTCCAGAATCCCAGCCTTCCCACTAGAATGCTCGGGCCCTTCTCTAGCCCTTCTAGGCAAGCATTGAAGCTCAGCTTCAGCAATTCATGGCAGAGAATGTACTGTTTTAGTAAAAGCCCAAGATGTTTTCAGGTAGGTAGGATCTGCACAAGTTCATCCAGAGCTGCTTAGAACTTTACCCAAGAGTTCTGGGTTTTGGGTTTTTTTTGTTTTGTTTTTTTTTTTTGAAGAAAAAAGCTTTTTAAATATGTATCTGACACAGTCTCTCATCTCTTCCATGTGATGACAGCTAATATTCACTACAGATTTTCTGGTCTCCTTAGTCTTTGCCTAAATTTCATGTTAAATAGATCCTTGTCTTTCAACTTTCCATGGGTGAAATATATTTGAGGGGATAAGAATAAACCCACAAATCAAGCCACACAAAGACAGATAGTAATAAAGCATGGCTATTAATCACAGGAAGGCAACCTGGATCTACTGCTAACAAGTGATACTAAATTAGCAAAGATATTCAATCAGCAAAGAGGCCCAGGAAGCCCAAAAGCCTCATCCAACTCTTCGTGTTCATAACTCTCACTCCTGGTTGGCCGTCATCTCCAGGTTTCTAGGACTGGACACAACTGGTCAAAGCAATCCGTATCATGCTGGGTTTTGTTTTGTTTGTGTAATGATACAACCTGTCACACTGCTGCTATACAGGTCGGGAACAAGGAAAAGGGGCCACGTTGTTGGCAAATGCATTGCTGGCTGGATTCCTCCATCGCCAGCCCATGGGAGGAACACTGCTTTACAATCAAACTTCACACAGAACACCTTCTTTTCATAGACTGATTTCTCACCCCAACACACAGCCCATCCCAGTTATGCTTTAATCGTTTTCTGCTAAAGAGTTTTATGTCCTTTGGTTAGTAGCAACAATTTCATAATTACTATTTTTTTAAAAAAGGGTATCAACTCTTTGCTAAAGATTCATGTTTTGTAGGAAACCTTCTGAAGACTTTTCAGAGAAACTGGTACTTTGAATTTGGCAGAATGTCATGACCATGTCAGTAAGAGTCGGCCATTTATATTGGGAAATGCTGAGACATGAACTTGGGTAAGAAGAGTAGATTCATATTCTAGAGAAACTAGAACCTGGGAATGTTACAGAAACTGAGAAGCCCGGGAGCACTCGGATGAACATTCTGTTTCAGGAGGACTAACCTGGAGGCCATGAGCAGGACATGTCTGCTTGGAACAGGGGCCGGGAGGCAGAGCTCTCGACTGGGGCCTTTTGCCAACATGCAGCTGTGCCATGATGAGGGTGTTCCCCAGGCTGGCTCAAAGGAAAATGGGAATAGAGATTAGGCAGATCCTAAAGACCAATCCTGTAGGAAGGGAAAGAGGAAGGGATAGTTAGCTGTGGCCCTGAAGGCACAGACCTGGATGACTGGAAACACGGTGAACAGTTATAATTCTCTTTCCATCTGCCGAGGTCAAGAAGAGTGTGTAGGTAGGGAGGGCATCCAGGGAATAAGGGAAACAAGAGCCATAGATTGGGCATGCTTGCATGTTCCCTTCATTTATTAAAAAGTGACCCATTGGGGCACCTGGGTGGCTCAGTGGTTTAAGGCCTCTGCCTTCGGCTCGGGTCATGGTCCCAAGGTCCTGGGATCGAGCCCTGCATCAGGCTCTCTGCTCGGCGGGAAGCCTGCTTCCCCCTCTCTGTCTCTGCCTGCCTCCCTGCCTACTTGTGATCTCTCTCTCTGTCAAATGAATAAATAAAATATTTTTTTTTTAAAAGTGACCCATTTGCTACGCTAACTCTACCATACTGTACTTGTGCAAACAAACAAAACAAAGAAGAAAACACTAATCTGACCACATTGCCGGGTTAAAAGTGGAGTAGGATATTCATAGATGTCTGAAAAACAGGACAGTATATAACATAAATACCACAATGTCAAGTGTCCATAAAGCTACAGTGAAGCAAATGGGGGTCTCATCACCTCTGGATGGAAACACAGTAGAAGAAACTTGAGAAAGGGAAGGAAACTGAGGGATGGGTCTTCAGGGCAAACTGAGACACAGCCTGTCCTCCTAGCTGCGTTCCCTGAACAAGGTAAGAAAGGCAGGCAGGATAGTTACCAGGGCTGGGCCTGCCCAGCAAGCCCTTCCAGCTTTGCCTTAAGGAAAACACAGCTGCATGCAAGTCTGTGCCTTTTAACTCAGGGGCCCTGCTCACAGGTAAGTGCAACCCAGTCCTGGTGCCAGACTCAGTTAATGAAAGTGAGCTATTCCTTCTTCCTTGTTGGGGCTAAAGGGGAGTGAAGAAGAGGCTGGCAGAAGCTGGCAGGCCTGATGTGGGAAGATGGGTAGAAGGATGAGGGGTTCTCTCCTTGATATTAAGTATTTTTCACGATCTGAGCAAGTGTTACCTCTCTAAAGTCCTGAAAAGCCTCACTGTTTATCCTAAGCTAACAAAGAATTTCAGCTATATCCTTCATGTTGCTAATCACTTTAAAATAATCTGGAGCATATGTGTTATTTCCCCCACCTAAATCCCAAGCTTCTTGGAGGCAGAGTCTGGGTGCTATCTATCCACAAATTTCATGGCATCCGGTGTTAAGACACTCAGTAAAGAGTAGCTCACTATCTTGCTGGATTTCCATGAAATCTGGGAAGAATCCAAGGCCCAAAAAGGGGAAGATGGTATATGAAAGGGGAGAGATACTCTAAACGGTTGTCCATCAACTAAAATTTAAAGATAGAAAATGCCGCATCCTCAGTGAAGGGAGGGAAAGCTATCACCTGCTTCTCCACATAAAGGCAAATTCCACAGCCCTGAGCATGACCTGGGACTTCAGATAGGAATAAGGACCTTATAAGCCAGGGGAACTGGAGGAGCAGGAGGTTAGGATTGACTGGCAAGTCCCTTTGAGAAGCAGAGAGTAAGAGTTGATTAAAAGAAGAGAAATTCATGGATTTGTCCTAATTCCACAAAGGAAAACTTTTCACATTCATCATTATCCCTCTAGCACTTAGCACGACTGCCGATAATAAAAGTGAGCTGATATCCGTGAAGCCATGGATAACCCTTAATGGATACTGGGGATGGATGGATGAATGCTGGGCCAGGTGGGGGTGCAGGCTTAAAGGAGAAAGGTCAAGAGAAAGGTCAGGAGAAAGGAAACCGGATCCCCTGTGTTTGCTCAGCCACTGCTCCAGCTTAGGAGGAAAGGAAGGAACTCAAGATTCAAGCTCTGACCAGGATAAAAGGGAAGAAGCAGACTCATTTAGGCCATACTTCTTGGGACACGGAACTTGTGTGTGTGAAAAAAATGTGAAATAATCCTTTTTTTAAAAGATTTTATTTATTTATTTATTTGACAGAGAGAGAGACCACAAGTAGACAGAGAGAGCGGGGGAAGCAGACTCCCTGTTGAGCAGAGAGCCCGATGAAGGGCTCAATCCCAGGACCCTGAGACCATGACCTCAGCCAAGGGCAGAGGTTTTACCTAATGAGCCACCCAGGTGCCCTAAAATGTGAAATGTTTCTTAACAAATTTTTTAATTTGATTATGGTTGACGCAAAATAGTTTCAGGTGTACACCGTAGTGATTCAACTTCCCTACATTATGCTATGGTCACAAGTGTAGCTACCATCTGTCACCATATGATGTGATTACATATCATTGACTATATTCTTTATGCTGTACCTTTTAATCCCATGATATATTCATTCCATAACTGGAGGCCTGGATCTCCCACTACCCTTTCCCTGTTCCATTTTGCCCTTCCCCCACCCCTCTTTCCTCTGGCAATCATCAGTTTGTTCTCTGAATTTGTAGGTCTGATTCTGCTTTTTGTTTGTTTGTTTGTTTATTCATTTGTTTTTTATTCATTTGTTGCTTGACATCAGCCATAGCAACATTTTTCTAGATATGTTTCCCAAAGCAAGGAAAAGCAAAAATCAACTATTGGGATTATCAAAATAAAAAGCTTCTGCACAGCAAAGAAAACCATCAACAAAACAAAAAGTCAACCTACTGAACGGGAGAAGACATTTGCAAATGATATATCCAATAAGGGGTTAATATCCAAAATATATAAAGAACTTATAGAATTCAACACCACAAAAACAAAAAAAATCTGATTAAAGAATGAGCAGAGAACCATAACAGACACTTTTCTAAAGAAAATGGATACACATGGCCGACAGACACTTGAAAAAGATCCTCAACATCACTCACCATCAGGGCAGTGCAAATCAAAATCACAAGGAAGTATCACTTCCTTACAACATGAAATATTCCTTTTTAAAAGATTTATTTATTTATTTTAGAGAGCTCGAGAGAGCACACATGGGGGAG
>ML105495.1:24037-39018 GCA_003697995.1 Taxidea taxus jeffersonii | reverse complement strand
CCATGTCAGGCTCCCTGCTTCTCCCTCTCCCTTTGCCAATTTTCCTGCTTGTGTTCTCTTGCGCACACACTCAATTCTTGGTCTCTCAAATAAATAAATAAATAAATAAAATCTTAAAAAAAAAATAAATCTGGTTCTTTGTGGCACCTGGGTGACTAAGTTTTCTGAGCATCTGACCCTTGATTTCAGCTCAGGTCATGATCTCAGGGTAGTGGGGTTGAACCCTGCATTGCACGCCACGCTGCTTGAGCTTCTGTCTCCCTCCCTCTGCCCATTCCCTCCTCCCTCCCCTCCCAGCTCTCTTTCACTCTCAATGTCTGAAATATATAACATCTTTAAAAGGAAAAAAGTAAACAAATAAATGGCTGGTCCGTTGATCCAGATAGAAAAGGAAACATTAGAGGGGTTCCTGGGTGGCTCAGTCTTTAAGAGTCCACCTTTGGCTCAGGTCATGATCCTGGGGTCCTGGGATCGAGCCCCGCATCAGGCTCCCTGCTCAGTGGGAAGCCTTCTCCCTCTCCTCTCCTGCGTTCCCTCTCTCACTGTGTCTCTCTTTGTCAAATAAATAAAATCAGTTTTTTTAAAGATTTTATTTATTTGACAGAGCAAGAGAGGGAACACAAGTGGGAGAAGTGTGAGAGGAGAAGCAGGCTTCCTGCTGAGCAGGGAGCCCTATGCAGGGCTCGAACCCAGAACCCTGGGATCATGACCTGAGCCAAAGGCAGACACTTAACAACTGAGTCACCCAGGTGCCCCTAAATAAAATCTTCTAAAAAAGAAAAGAAAAGGTCTCTCCTCAAGGGGCCTTGAGACCAAAAAGATTGAGGGTAACCTAAATCTAGAGTCAGAGAGAAGATGAATTAGGAAAGCCGACAGTTTTGAAGGGAGAATAAAGCAAACAAGGACCTGGAAGAGCCCTTACCTTTAAAAAGTACTTCATTTACTTGTACTGACCATATGGGAGAAAAGGAAGGGAGGAGGTTGGAAATGAACTACGTAGAACTACTCTGTGGGAGATAGGATTCTGCTATCCTGGTCCTTGATCTCCTGTTATTAGGAAGAAAATAAAGATAAGAAAGGGAAAGCCTTTTCTTAGCACTGGACAACCTTCCCTAGAGTATTCTCAGTTTTTTCATTGTGAAAATGTAATGCACTTAGATACTTCTATTTCATTAAAAAAATAAATGCCGGGGACGCCTGGGTGGCTCAGTTGGTTAAGCAGCTGCCTTGGGCTCAGGTAATGATCCCAGCGTCCTGGGATCGAGTCCCACATCGGGCTCCTTGCTCGGCAGGGAGCCTGCTTCTCCCTCTGCCTCTGCCTGCCACTCTGCCTATGCTAACTCTCTCTCTCTCTCTCTCTCTCTCTCACAAATAAATTAAATAAATAAATAAATAAATACTGATATGGCCTTTTTTTTTTTTTTTTTTTTTTTTTTTTTTTTTTTTTTTTTAAGTGTACTCTGAAGTGGTCCACTAAATGTTAAGACCTACAGTTTGAGAGACTATCTCAGGGATCATTCTGCCCTGTCTGAGGCACCCTTCTCCATCAGTGAGGATAGGATTTATTCAGCATTGTTTTTCTTCCTACAGCATGCGTGAGAAAGCGGTTCGAGAGCTGCTTACCCGGCACTGCCAGCTATTAGAGACCCCTGAGTCTTGGGCTAAGGAGACTTTCCTGACCCAAAAGCTTTGTGTGCCTGCTGAGTGGATTAGTGAGGCCAAAGCAGTGCGAGCACACATGGAATCTGACAAACACCTGGAGGCCCTCTATTTATTTAAAGCTGGACACTGGAACCGCTGCCACAAATTCATCATCAAGCACTTAGCTTCTGGTGAGTGCTTCAGATTAGGGCCTGTGTCTCCTGGAATCCCCCCAAATTCTTCCAACCTCTGAATCCTATGATTAGTCAGGCCAGAGATGATGTTCTGTATGGGACTTTGCAGTCTTGAGTCAGATTACACTTTGCAGAAGTTCTCTGTGCAGAAGAAATTTGGCTCGGATGAGGGGCGAGAGGGGCAGGGGTTGACAGGTTGTTACTTTACCGTTGCCGAGGACATGCTTGATATACGTGAATTATGTTAAACTCTTTGTGTATTTAGGAAATTTTATTTACCAAGATTAAAAAAGATACATTATAAGTGATACCACAGAAATACAAAGGATCATTAGAGACTACTATGAACAGTTATATACCAACAGATTGGACAACCTAGAAGAATTGGATAAATTCCTAGAAATATATGGCCTCTAAGACTGAATCATGAAGAAATAGAAAATCTGAGGAAACCAACTAGTAGTAAAGCAGATTGAATTAGAAATCAAAAAACTCCCTACAAATAAAAGTCTAGGACCAGATGGCTTCACTAGTGAATTCTACCAAGCATTCAAAGAATTAATACCAGTGCTTCTCAAGCTCTTCCAGAAAATAGAAGAGGGGAGAACATTTCCGGACTCATTTTATTAAGACCAGCATTACCCCTAGCAAATCCAGACAAGGATACCATAAGAAAAGGAAAGTACAGACAATGTCCCTGGTGAACATAGATACAAAAATTCTCAGCAAATTATTAGCAAATTGAATTCAGCAATACAGTAAAAGGATTATACACCATGATCAAATGGGATTTATAACAGGGGTGGTTTAACATATACAAATCAGTGTGATATACCACATTAGCAAGATGAAGGATAAAAATCATATCAATAGATGCTGAAAAAAGCATTTGGTAAATTCAGCATCCATTTATGATAAAAACTAGTTGGTATAGAAGGAACATACCTCAATAATAAAGGCTGTATATGACAGGCCTATAGCTAACATACTCAGTGGTGACAAGTTTTCAGCTTTTCCTCTAAGATCAGGAAAAGGCAAGGAAGGGTTCCCATTTTCGCCACTTTTATTTAACATAGTATTGGAAATCCTAACCAGAACAGTTAGGCAAGAAAAAGAAGTAGGAGGCATCCAAACTGGAAAGAAAGAAAACTGTCACTATTTGCCAATGACATGGTATTATATGCAGAAAACCCTGAAGACTCTACCAAAAAACTGTTACAATAAATGAATCCAGTAAATTGTAGGATACAAAATCAATATATAGAAATCTGTTGCATTTCTGTATACTAATAATGAATTATCAGAAAGAGGAATTAAGAAAACAATACCATTTTCAGTTGCATCAAAAAGAATAAAGTACCTAGGAATAAATTTAGCCAAGGAGGTCAAAGACCTATATCCTGAAAACTGTGACATCGATCAAAGAAATTAAAGATAGGAAGAAATGGGAAGATATTCCATGCTTGTAGATTGGAAGAATTAATGTTAAAATGTCCTTACTACCTAAAACAATCTACAGATTCAGTGTAATTCCTGTCAAAATTCCAAGGGCATTTTTCAGAGATAGAACAAACAACTCTAAAATTTGTGTGGAACCACAAAAGACCTTCCATAGCTAAAGTGATCTTGAGAAAGAACAACAAAGCTGGAGACATTAAACTCTCTGATTTCAAACTCAATTACAAAGCTATAGTAAATCAAAACAGTATGGTATAAGCCTGAAAACAGACACCTAAATCATTGGAACAGAATAGAGAGCCCAGAAATAAACCCACACATATGTGGTCCATTAATTTATGACAGAGGGACCAAGAATATACAGTCTCTTCAGTAAATGGTGTTGGGAAGAGTGGACAACACATGCAAAAGAATTAAACTGGACCACTATTGAATTCCATGTACATAAATTAATTCACAATGGCTAAAGGCTTAAACTGCCACATACCTGGGTGGTTCTATCAGTTAATATCTGTCTTTGGCTCAGGTCATGATCCTGGGGTCCTGAGATCGAGCCTGCTTCTCCCTCATCCTCCGCCTGCCACTCCTGCTGTCTCTCTCTGTCAAATAAATAAAATCCTTTAAAAAACACTTAAACTGTACGACTGAAAGGCATAAAACTAGAAGAAAACATAGTCATAGGCAGTAAGTTCCTTGAAATCCATCTTGGTGATGATTTTTTTTTTTTTTGCATGGGACACCAAAATCAGAGGAAACAAAAGGAGAAATAAACAAATGGGACTATATAAAATTAACAAAGTTTCTGCACAGCTCCAAAAGAAACCATCAACAAAATGAAGAGACAACCTAGGAATGGCGGAAGATGTTTGTAAATCATTTATCTGATATTTATCTGAGTTAACATCCAAAATATTTAAAGAACTCATAAAAATAGCAAAAAAAAAATCTGTTTAAAAAATTAGGGAATCTGAGTGGACATTTTTCTAAAAAAGACATAAGGAGATGGCCAACGGTTACATAAAATGCTGCTCTGCACCACTAATCAGAAATGCAAATCAAAGGCACTAAAAATATCATTGCTATTAGAATTGCTATTGTCATAAAGATAAGAAGGTTGGTGAGGATGTGGAGAAAAGGGAACCCTTGTGTACTGTTGGTGGGCATATAAATTGGTGTGGCCACTATGGAAAATAATATGGAGGTTCTTCAAAAAACTAGAACTAGAATTACGCGTATGATCTAGCCAATGGTAAGAAAACAACACAGCTGGGTAAGAAAACAACACAACTGGAAAAGAAATAGCACCCCCATGTTCACTCCATTATTTACAATAGCAAAGTTAGGGAAACAAAATCAGTGGATGAATGGATAAAGGAAATGTGGTATGTGTGTGTGTGTATGCATAGTATACATGTACAACGAATATTATTCAGCGATAGAGATGAAATCTTAACCATTTGCAACAATATGGATGACCGCATTGTGCTAAGTGAAATAAGTCAGAGAAAGACAAATACTGTATGGCCTCACTTATATGTGGAATCTTTGGAAAAAAAAAAAAGGCTCAGAGATTCAGAGAACAGATTGGTGGTTGCCAGAGGTGGGGGGTGGAGGTTGGCAAAATGAGTGAAGGGAGCCAAAAGGTACAAACTTACAGTTATGAAATAAGTCATGAAGATGAAGTATACATTATACATACATATGTGTTTGTATATGTATTTCCCCTTCCTTCCTCTTTTGGATTTCTGCCATTTCCTCCATGTACTTTTGAGAACCAAATATTTGTGTAGACAGAGTGCTTAATATTTTGTTTCTTCAGATGCCATCATTAATGAGAACTATGACTACCTGAAGGGGTTCTTGGAAGACCTGGCACCTCCAGAGCGCAGCAGCCTAATCCAGGACTGGGAAACATCTGGGCTTGTTTACTTGGACTATATTCGGATCATTGAGATGCTTCACCAGATACAGCAGGTACCAGAATTCCTTAAACTTAAATTCCTTAAACTTAAATGCTTGGTTTTCCTTTTCCCTGGCCCTTAAAGCCACAGAGACCTCAAAATGTCTGAGCAACCTCATTAGCAGATGGAACTGTCAGTGCAGGAGGGATATTTTGATGAGGCTGATTTGCTGTAGCCACTATGACACTGTATCAAAATGTAAAAAAACTTCTTTGTTTTGTGCTTATTACCAAGTAATATGTACAGTAGACATTCCTCAAGTTTGTCCACATATAGTCTGCTCCCCTTGTGCAGCCCTCCTTTGAGTGAAAAGCTCAGGGATGAGAGAGATAGTAAGGTCAGAGATTTGGTGAGGGTAGTAATTGTCTCACATGTCATTTGTTATGTTTTTAAAATTGCAAGTATTAGAGTTTTTTTAAGTCTTTATCAAAATGTATTGGTGTCTGTTTCGATAAATCATAAGATTGGCCTCTGTTGCTTTTAGCACAAAGATCAGACTTTTTTTTTTTTTTTTTTTTTTTTTTAAGATTTTTTGGGGCACCTGGGTGGCTCAGTGGGTTAAAGCCTCTGCCCTTGGCTCAGGTCATGATCCCAGGGTCCTGGGGATCAAGCCCCACATCGGGCTTTCTGCTCGTCAAGGAGCCTGCTTCCTCCTCTCTCCCTCTCTACCTGCCTCTCTGCCTACTTGTGATCTCTGTTTGTCAATTAAATAAATAAAAAATAAAAAAAAAAAAAAAAAAAGATTATTTATTTATTTATTTATTTATTTGACAGAGAAATCACAGGTAGGCAAAGAGAGAGGGAGAAGCAGGCTCCCCGACAAGCAGAGAGCCTGATGCGGGGCTCCATCCCAGGACCCTGGGATCATGACCTGAGCCAAAGGCAGAGGCCCAACCTACTGAGCCACCCAGGCGCCCCCAAAGACCAGACTCTTAACCATTGAATTCAAGCCCACATAGAGGCTTTTACCTGTCACTCATGCCTTCTGCTAGTGTTACCCCACATTTTGGTTGCCAGCCTGCTCTGCTCTCATCACACTAAATTACTCATGGTGTTTCCAACAAAGCTTGTTGTATTTCACTCTTTAACACACACACTGATCCTTTAAGATCAAATTGCTATAAGCTCTACTTTGTTCTCCTTTTCCCATAAGAAATATTAATTGCACTTTCTTTTTTCACTACCAAAGCACTTGGTACATTTGTTTACCAACTCTATTATAGTTACTTATCCACATCTGTCTCCAGGTTATCATGAGCTCCTTTGGGGGAGATCTACTTTATTTTAAGATTAAAGGCAATAGAGTATAGGGGTAAGAATCAAATTCTGAAGCCAAATGGTTAGGTTCATTTCATGGTTCTCACTCACTAGCTATGATATGACTTTAAACAAATAAGGTTATTTTATAACCTTTCTTTGGTATAAAATAAGGTTATTCTATAACCTTATAACCTTTATTTGCTTAATTTATGAGCAAATAAATTAACCTCTCTGTCTCCTCTGCAAAGGAGGGGAGGAACACAGATTATCATAGGTATCTGACAGTTGTCAAAATGATTAAAGTATATTTAAAGTGTTTTAGCAGACTACTTAACATGTATTTAGTGATTAGTAATTATTATCTGTTATCCTTATCAAAATCCCTACTAACAGAGTTCTGGCATGTAATATGCGTTAATTTATTATTTGCTAGACTTTTAGGATAAATTAAGAGTATCACCTCTGTTATCACTGAAGAAAACTCTTTTCTAGTTGAACATTAATACATTTATACAACCTAGTTTTTGAGAACTTACTATGTCCCAAGCACTGGTGGATTTGGGGGACATAAAGGTAAGCAGTGGTATATGTTTTGCCCTTACCAAAGTAATAATTTTGGTGAGGAAGATCTATATATGGGTAAACCAGCAGTTACTATACAATGGTAAATGTAGGGGTTAAACAAAGAATGTTGTAGCAGCACACAAACGGAGTACCTAACCCAGTCTGAGGCAGTCAATAAGGCTTTCTAGAAGTAGCACCTAAGCTCCTAAGGATAAAAAAGGAGGGTTGGTAGGAACAGAATGCTTCAGCAGAGAGAAGAGCATGAGTATGTCTAGAGATCAGAGATCATGATGCTTCCAGGGTTTTTTTTTTTCTTTTTTTTTAAAGATTGATTAGTGAATGAGTGGGGGAGGTGCAGAGGGAGAGAGAATCTCCAGCAGACTCCTTGCTGACATGGGGCTCAGTCCCACAACCCTGAGATCATGACCTGAACCGAAATCAGGAGTCAGCCACTCAACCAACTAAGCCACCCAGGTACCCCTCCAGAGAACTTTTAATAAGGTAGTATTGGAGGGTAGAGTGGAGAGGGGAGTTGTATGGGTGTAGTAAAGGCACAGAATCTCTCACCTGGACTGCTGTAGTAGACACCTAATTGGTCTCCCTGCTTCTGCACTTATTCCTTTGCAGTTTATTTCCATGCAGCAGCCAGGGTGATCTTTTTTTTTTTTTTTTTTAAGATTGTATTTATTTATTTGACAGAGATCACAAGTAGGCAGAGGCAGGCAGAGAGAGAGAGAGAGGGAGGCAGGCTCCCTCCTGAGCAGAGAGCCCTATGCAGGGCTTGATCCCAGGACCCTGGGATCATGACCTGAGCCAAAGGCAGAGGCTTTAACCCACTGAGCCACCCAGGCACCCCTTTTTAATTTTTTTTTTTTTTTTTTAAGATTTTATTTCAGAGTGATCTTTCTAGTACACAAGTCATATCTCACTCTCGTTTGTAACCTTGTAGTGGCCTCTCATTTCACTTAGGATAAAGTGCTCCTTAGCAACTCTTACAAATCTGCATCAATAAGTCTTACCTTTTTTGCTGTGGACCTCCTTGATAGTCTGGTGAAGCCCATGGATGGCTGTCTAATGTGCTTTAATGCATAAAATTTAAATTCATGGGATTACAAAAGAAACCAACTATGTTAAAATACATTGTCAAAATATTAAGAATTTACGGTAATAAGTGGTTTAACATCTTAAATTTAACAAACCCAGCAATGGATTTCCTAACTACTCTAACTTTGGTAAAGTACTATATTTAAAAATCACTAACAATTGTAATGTAATATGAAAATAGCTGTGATGTCTGTTGATCACAAGTCTCTATTATTTCTTGATATCTACGTTAGTAATTAAATACTAATTTTTAGTAAAAAGTCAGTAAAAATAAGTGTTATTTTTCCCAGTCCAAGTTCATAGACTATGAATTCTGAGGACCTCCAGTTACGATCCTGTGGTGTATAAAACCTCTCCAGTTTTATCTTCTTCTCTTCTCTTTGAGCTCTGCATTTTACCCACCTAAACCTTCTTTGCATTCCCATCTTACAGTTTTAGCTGTTCTCTTTGCCTAGAAAGCTTGTCCCTGTAGCCTTGTTCAGGTCTCCACAAAGATAAGACTTTCTTCAGAAAAGCCTTTCCCGATCCCCCAATCTAAAGTAGCCATCCAGTTTTTCTGTCATATCACCCTGCTTAAATGATCTTCATAGCTTGTGATTCTTCAACGTTTATCTCTACCTGATCATCTCTATTTTTCATGAGTTTCCTGAGAGCAAAGACCTCATATTTACCAACTTTAAAGGTCCAGTTAAAGGCTGGATTCTTGTGGACAAAAAATTACTTGCAGAGGCTGGGTCACCTGGGTGGCTCAGTCTGTTGAATGTCTGCCTTTGGCTCAGGTCATGATCGCAAGGTCTTGAGTTGAGCCCCACATCAGGCTCCCTGCTCAGTGGGAAGCCTGTTAGTCCCTCTCCTGCTACCCCTGCTTGTGCACACACCCCCTCCCCCCCGTCAAATCAGTCAATCAATCAATCTTTAAAAAAAAACACTTGCAAGGGGACGCCTGGGTGGCTCAGCTGGTTAAGCGGCTGCCTTCAGCTCAGGTCATGATCCCAGCGTCCTGGGATCGAGTCCCACATCGGGCTCCTTGCTCAGCAGGGAGCCTGCTTCTCCCTCTGCCTCTGCCTGCCTCTCTGTCTGCCTGTGCTCGCTCCTGCGCTCTCTATCTGACAAATAAATAAATATAAAAATCTTTAAAAAAACAAAACACTTGCAGGGACGCCTGAGTGGCTCAGTTGGTTAAGCAGTTGCCTTCGGCTCAGGTCATGATCCCAGTGTCCTGGGATGGAGTCCCACATCGGGCTCCTTGCTCAGCAGGGAGCCTGCTTCTCCCTCTGCCTCTGCCTGCCACTCTGTCTGCCTGTGCTCGTTCGCTCTCTCTTCCTCTCTCTCTGACAAATAAATAAATAAAATCTTAAAAAAAAAAAAATTTTAAAAAAGCACTTGCAGAGGCATTAACTGGTAGATTCTGCAAAGCCCTCCCAAAAGTAGATTCAATGAGAAAGATGCTTTTTAGAAGGGTTGGGTGAGCATTTAGAGAAGGAAGAGGTGATAGGATACTTAGCAAGTAGGGTGATTTAATCAAAGAATTTGAGAGAGGGGGAGCCAACCAAGAGTCATATGTGAGACAATCAGGAATAAGATGCTGGTGGAAAGTATTCAGAATGTAAGTAAAGAATTACTTTTTCTGGCTTCTGGCTGGTTACTTTCTGGTTTCTGGCTGACTCAGAAGAGCATGTGACTGTTGATCTTGGGGTTGTGAGTTTGAGCCCATGTTGGGGGTAGAGATTAATAAATAAATAAACTTTCAGAAAATTTTAAAAATACAGACTTGATTTTTAGAAACATCACTCTGGCTACCGTATGGTAGGGAAAAGGATATAATAGGGATGACACTGAAGATCGTGATCAAGTTCTTAAGATTATTTCAAGTAAGAAGTAATGGTATCCTGAGCTAGGGCAGTGGCCCTGGAAATTAGGCTAAAGATTTAGGAATCATCAGCATATTGATCATAATTAGAGTTATAGGTGGGGCACCTGAGTGGCTCAGTAGGTTAAGCATCCAACTCTTAGTTTCAGCTCAGGTTGTGATCTCGGGGTCATGGGATAAAGTCTCAAGTCGGGTTGCACACTCAGCACAGAGTCTGCTTGGGGTTCTCTGCCTTTCACTCTTCCTATCCCTCCCCCTGTTTGCACATGCGCTCTCTTTCTTCCTCTCTCTCTCAAATAAATTAATTTAAAATAATAATAATATTTGGGGCCATGGGAGTGGATAGCAACACAAAAGAGAGGACATACAGTGAGAATAGGGCCTACATTATTTTAGAAAGTGTTGTGAATGTGGAGTTAGGATACCTAAATTCCATGCTAGTTTGGGCTCCACTTCTTAGTTGCTTTCTACTCTTAAGTAATATAATTTCTCCGAGCCCAGATTTATCTAGATTTTTGATACCATGTTAAGGCTTGCTAGTTACATGGTTTATTAATGCTGATTTCAAGACTTACCCAATTCAAGGCTTTGTATACCCTGTTACTTCCTCTTGTGAATTACTGCTGAGATTGTGTTTTATCCTCAGTGATGAGGCTGGATAATGGTGACATGACACTGCCACACAGCCTCCTGGGTTTTTTCTTTTGTTTCAGAATTTTGCGTAGTCAGTCTGTGGATGGAATTGGGGTGATAGAAGCTCTTCTTGATCTAACTGGTTTCTCTGCTTCTTTGTAGGTGGATTGCTCAGTTTATGAACTTGAGCAGTTACACACCAAAGTGATCTCGCTGTGCAATCGCATACAGCAGATGCAGTGTTACAATGCCAAGGATCTCCTGGCCCAGTCAGGTAAGCCTCAACACTCTGCCTGCTTCCTGCCTGCTTGCTTCCTGTTTTCATGATTGCTATACCTCTGCCCCGATGCACACCCTTACCAGCCCTCGTCCTTGATGCCCACTTCATTTTTTCTCTCCAGACATGGCCAAACGTGCAGCCAACCTGCTGCGGGTGGTATGGAGCCTTCAGCGCACACCTGAAACAACCTCCGACTCAACACCAGACCCTCAGCAAGTCCCTTTGGGCCTCTTGGCTCCCCATGTTGGCCAGCTCCCCATGCCTGAGGACTACGCCTTGGAGGAACTGCGCGGCCTCACACAGTCCTACCTGCGAGAATTGACTGTTGGGAGCCAGTGAACCCCAGGTTCTTCCCACCACACTCACATGCTCATTCACACTCACCACACAGAGATCCCCTGCATTGAGTTGATTGGCACTGTTTGCCATTCTCTTGGTTGGCTATGGAATCCATCCTCTTTTTCTGCTGCCCCAAGCAGCATCCACCATTTGTTCAGGGCTTTTGTTAATACTGAACAAAGCATAAGGGCTTTTAGAACCCAAAAAAGGAACCAAGTCTCTTTTTTATCATCTTTAAGACCATCCCCCCCCCATTTTTAAAAATGGTCAATAAAATACCTTTCGCAGAATTCCCCCCAGAGAACCAGGGAATCCTTTCCACTCTCAGCTGTTCTGGATCTTGTGACCCTCCTGCCAACCTGCTACCCTACTCCTACCTCAGCCATTTTATAATAGGACAAATGTTGATCAAAGGTTGTCCTTCCTTAACAGATAAACTATCCACAGAAGGAAGGAAAGTGGGCTGATGAGTTAACACTGTTTTAGAGTCAAAAAAGGGTTGGACTGAGTTAGGAAACAGAACAGAGTCTTTCTGACTCATTTAGGGTAGAAGTGAGTGCCTGCCATGGAGGGATGGATGTTTAAGGCTTGTTTGTTCTTGCCTTGAATGTTCCAAGAACATCAGACTTATCCTACTACCATGTGCAGGAACTGTTGGTCACAGACTCCATGTCTCTGGGAAGCTCCAGAACTCAATTTGGTCCCTGGTTTTCAGTCATCTTGCTAGGCTTCCTGTCTAGATTTGCCTGAAGAGTTTGGATAAAACATGGCAGGTTGGGTATTCCTCCCTGTCCTTCCTATTCTAGCCCAAAGCATTTCCTACCCATTGTCTACAGTCCCAGAACATAAAACTGTTACTGAGGCAGGCAGGGAGCTGGGCTTTACAGGCAAGAGGAGGGCCTTTGCTACACTGCTGTCAGCTATGGGGAGTCCCAGGTAAAGGCCTGCGACAGCTGGAATTAAGAGCTGTCAGAAACAACATGGCCATCTCTGGGTCTTTATGCATGAAGATTATGTAAAGGTTTTTATTAAAAAGTATATATATATATAAATAAATGATCTAGATTATTTTCCTCTTTTTCTGAAGCTACTTTCTTAAAAAAAATAAAATGTTTATAGCATTCCTGCTATTGGCTTTCCCTTTGTGTTTATTTTGAGCCTTATTCCAAGGATCTTTACACTGGCTTTGGTTGATTTGCAGTCTGAAGGGAGATAGGCCATGGGTTAAAGAACAATCAAAGTTAGGGCAAATTTAGGGTGAGGGGGTTGAGGTTAATAGTTAATCCTGACTGCTTATATATTTTTTTTAATATTTTATCCATTTATTTGAGAGAGAGGTTGAGGAGGGTGAGCAGCAGAGGGAGAGGGAGAAGCAGACTCCCCACTGAGCAGGGAGCCAGATGCAGGGCTGGATCCCAGAACTGAGCTGAGCCCAAGGCAGACATTTTATCAGCCGAGCCACCCAGGTGCCCATGAATGCTTATTATATAAATATATTTATTTTTAAAAGATTTTTATTTATTTATTTATTTATCAGTTATTAGAGCAAGCGAGCACAGGCAGACAGGCAGGCAGAGGCAGAGGGAGAAGCAGGCTCCCTGCCGAGCAAGGAGCCTGATGTGGGACTCCATCCCAGGACGCTGGGATCATGACCTGAGCCGAAGGCAGCCGCTTAACCAACTGAGCCACCCAGGCATCCCTATATAAATATATTTGTAAGTATATATTTATGTGTTTGGCTTCCCAGTGGGGGATATGGGAAAATTCTCATTGCCCTTAGGAATGTACTTAAGATTCAAAGCTTGGCTCTTCTATCCTGGCAGGTTTTTTTGTTTTGTTTTTTTAAGCCTTGGGTCATACTTCACTCTTAATTTCATTTTCCATTGTGTAAAGGGGATGATGATCTTAGATATTTGCTGCTAAACACAGTTGTTTTCCAGAGGGAGCAAATAAGTCTGATGTGTACTACTTGGATTTTTTTTTTTTTTTTTCTGTTAAACTGAAGGTGTGAGCAAATTCCAGTTAGGATTAGGCCATAGACACTGAGACATGGAGGAATTTGGAGATAAAGCAGGGTGGATCTGGGGCTTTAATTTAGACTCCCAAGGACAAGGGTAAGTCCTGGGAATCTCTCTCCATTACTGTGAACCTGAGTCACAGAGTGTTGCTGGGCTTCTGGTAAAGAAGTCCTGTTGTGGTTACCTTGTGAGAGGTGTTTTATGGAAAGAGAGTGTGCTATAGAAAGGTTAGCCTTTAGAAGTGCTAAGAACTGTGCATATGGGCAGTATTTCCTTTATGATAAGTATTTCATATATTTGTGTGTGTACATATATATATGGCTCTAAGTCAAATGTTTATCATAGCAGCTATGTTACATCAGAGTCAGAGTTACAGTTCAAAGTTAATGATAAGCTCTTTTAAAGAGAATTACCGACCAATATCCTTGATGAACACAGATGCGAAAATTCTCACCAAAATACTAGGCAATAGGATCCAACAGTACATTAAAAGGATTATTCACCACGACCAAGTGGGATTTATTCCAGGGCAGCAGGGTTGGTTCAACATCCGCAAATCAATCAATGTGATACAGTACATTAACAAAAGAAAGAACAAGAACCATATGATACTCTCAATAGATGCTGAAAAAGCATTTGACAAAGTGCAACATCCCTTCCTAATCAAAACTCTTCAAAGTGTAGGTCCAGAGGGCACATACCTCAATTATTAAAGCCATCTATGAAAAACCCACCGCAAATAATCATTCTCAATGGAGAAAAACTGAGAACTTTTCCGCTAAGGTCAGGAACGGTAGGGATGTCCATTATCACCAATGCTATTCAACATAGTACTAGAAGTCCTAGCCTCAGCAATCAGACAACAAAGAAATTAAAGACATCCAAATTGGCAAAGAAGTCAAGCTCTCACTCTTTGCAGATGATATGATACTATATGTGAAAAACCCAAAAGGCTCCACTCCAAAACTGCTAGAGCTTGTACAGGAATTCAGTAAAGTGTCAGGATATAAAATCAATGCACAGAAATCAGTTGCATTTCTTTATACCAACAACAAGACAGAAGAAAGAGAAATTAAGGAGTCAATCCCATTTACAATTACACCCAAAACCATAAGATAACCTAGGAATAAACCTAACCAAAGAGGCAAAGAATCTATACTCAGAGAACTATAAAGTACTCATGAAAGAAATTGAGGAAGACACAAAGAAATGGAAAAATGTTCCATGCTCATGGATTGGAAGAATAAATATTGTGAAAATGTCTATGCTACCTAAAGCTATCTACACATTTAATGCAATGCCTATCAAAATCCCATCCAATTTTTTCAAAGAAATGGAACAAATAATCCTAAAATTTCTATGGAACCAGAAAAGACCTCGAATAGCCAAAGGAATATTGAAAAAGAAAGCCAAAGTTGGTGGCATCACAATTCCAGACTTCAAGCTCTATTACAAAGCTGTCATCATCAAGACAGTATGGTACTGGCACAAAAACAGACACATAGATCAATGGAACAGAATAGAGAGCCCAGAAATAGACGCTCAACTCTATGGTCAACTAATCTTCGACAAAGCAGGAAAGAATATCCAATGGAAAAAAGACAGCCTCTTCAACAAATGGTGTTGGGAAAATTGGACAGCCACATGCAGAAAAATGAA
>ML105495.1:0-23637 GCA_003697995.1 Taxidea taxus jeffersonii | reverse complement strand
GTATATATATACAATGGAATACTATGCAGCCATCAAAAGAAATGAAATCTTACCATTTGCGACGACATGGATGGAACTAGAGTGTATTATGCTTAGCAAGATAAGTGAACTGGAGAAAGACAACTATCACATGATCTCCCTGATATGAGGAAGTGGAGATGCAATGGGGGTGGGGGTTAAGGTGGTAGCAAAAGAAAAAATGAAACAAGATGGGATCGGGAGGGAGACAAACCAAAAGAGACTCTTAATGTTATAAAACAAACTGAGGGGGGTGGGGGGGTTGAGAGAGGGTGGTGGGGTTACATTATATGTTTAAATAAAAAAAAAAGCTTAAAAAACTTAAAATTTTTAAAACCTAAAAAAAAACAAGCTCTTTTATATTTCAAAATTCCATTGAAATAAAAAATATTTACGTTTCTCAGAAATATAAAAACAGGACAGTGCTCGCTTTGGCAGCACATATACTAAAACAGGACAGCTGACAGAATGGGAGAAGATATTTGCAAACAACGTATCAGATAAAGGGCTAGTATCCAAAATCTATAAAGAAATTATCAAATTCAACACCCAAAGAACAAATAATCCAATCAAGAAATGAGCAGAGGACATGAACAGACATTTCTGCAAAGAAGACATCTAGATGGCCTGCAGACCCATGAAAAAGTGCTCCACATCACTCGGCATCAGGAAAATACAAATCAAAACGACAATGAGATACCGCCTCACACCAGTCAGAATGGCTAAAATTAACAAGTCAGGAAATGACAGATGCTGGCGAGGATGCACAGAAATCCCACTGTTGGTGGGAATGCAAGCTGATGCAACCACTCTGGAAGACAGCATGGAGATCTCTCAAAAAGTTAAAAATTGAGCTACCCTATGATCCAGCCATCACATGGTGATCCAAAGGGGCATATGCACCTGAATGTTTATACGAGCAATGTCCACAATAGCTAAACTATGGAACCAACCTAGATGTCCATCAACAGATGAATGGATAAAGAAGACATGGTATATATATACAATGGAATACTATGCAGCCATCAAAAGAAATGAAAACTTGCCTTTTGCAACGATGTGAATGGAACTAGAGGGTGTTATGCTGAGGGAAATAAGTCAATCAGAGAAGGACAATCATCATATGATCTCCCTGATATGAAGAATTTGAGAGGCAATGTGGGGGATTTGGAGGGTAGGGGAAAAAAAATGAAATAAGATGGGATTGGGAAGGAGACAAACCGTAAGAGATTCTTAATCTCACAAAACAAACTGAGGGTTGCTGGGGGAAGGGGGGTAGGAGGTGGTGGTTGGGTTATGGACATTGGGAAGGGCATGTGCTATGGTGAGTGCTGTGAAGTGAGTAAACCTGAAGTGTGGAAGGCAATTCACAGACCTGTACTCCTGGGGCAAATAATACATTATATGTTAATAAAAAATATATAAAACAAATCCATTTTCTCAAAATTCACCAGACTACAACTACATACAACTTCATACAACATCCAAAGTAAGTGTATTTCCTTGGCAGAGTGCTGGAGTAATGCCAAATCAAATCAGGAAAAGTTTGGAGATTAAATGTTAGATAGGCAAGCGGAGGCCTCCAGGGTAGCTGCTCTTTTCAGATGTTTTACTCTTTGACCCAGTTGCTACTTATTAACAGAAAGTTAGTCCAGATTTCTTTTTTTCAAAGAACCAGCTCTTCAACTTAACAGTTTTACCAGAGTTGTGTATTATAATGTATTGATTTCTGCTTTAAATATTTTCTTTTTTTCTTTTAGATTCTATTTATTTGACAGACTCTGAGAGAGGAAACACAAACCGAGGGAGTAGGAGAAGAGAGAGAAGCAGGCTTTCCCCTAAGCAGAGAGCCTGATACGGGGCTAGATCCCAGGACTCTGGGATCATGACTGGAGCCGAAGGCAGATGCTTAAAAACTGAGCCACTCAAGTACCCCATAAACCTTCATTTCTTATGTTTTCCTAAGGGTTTTTTGTTTTGTTTTGTTTTGTTTTACCTTTTACTATAGAGATTTCCACCTAGGCAAAAGTAGAATGATGTAATGAATCCACATTCAACATTTTGAGTCCTCCAATATTACTTCATCTTTACATCCATTGTTATTCTATCCACCCCACAATGGTATTTCTTTTTTTTTTTTTTTGTTTTTTTTTTTTTTTTATTTGTTAGAGAGAGAGCGCACGAGTACAGGCAGACAGAGTGGCAGGCAGAGGCAGAGGGAGAAGCAGGCTCCCTGCCAAGCAAGGAGCCCGATGTGGGACTCGATCCCAGGACGCTGGGATCATGACCTGAGCCGAAGGCAGCTGCCCAACTAACTGAGCCACCCAGGCGTCCCCACAATGGTATTTCTAAGGCAGAGCATCATTTCATCAATACCTAAGCATTTCTAACAAGTATTTTTAAATTTTTTCTTAGAGAAGACATGTGTGAGTGGGGTGGAAGGGCAAAAGAGTAGGAGAATCTTTTTTTTTTTTTTTTTTAATTTATCTGACAGACACAGAGCACAAGTAGGCAGAGAGGCAGGCAGAGAGGAGGAAACAGGCTCCACGCTGAGCAGAGAGCCCGATGTGGGGCCGGATCCCAGGACCCTGGGATCATGACCTGAGCTGAGAGCAGAGGCTTCAACCCACTGAGCCACCCAGGCACACCGGGGCAGGAGAATCTTCAGCAGGCTCTACACTCAGCACAGAGCCTGATGCAGGGCTCAATCTGACGACCCTGACATCAGGACGAGAGTTGAAATCAAGAGTCAGATGCTTAACCGACTGAGCCACCCAGGCTCCCCGCTAACAGGTAAAGTTTTATAAACACAAATCACAGCACCCTTGTCCTACCATCAAAACCAGCAATAATTCCTAGTAGCAACTAATAACCTTCTGCATTTCTAAATTTCCCCAGTTGTCTCAAACTAAATTTTTATGGTTGAATTGAGATTTGTTTATTTTTGAGAGCGAGAGAACATGCATGAGCATGGTGGGGAAGGGCAGAGGGAGAGAGAATCTCAGGCAGACTCCCTGCTGAGCGTGGAGCCCAATGCGAGGCTTGAACCAACAACCCTGAGATCATAACCTGAGCTGAAATCAAGAGTCAGACACTCAATCAGCTGAGCCACCCAGGAACCCCATGATTGAATTGTTTGAATTAGGATCTTAACAGGGTCCACACTTTGCATTTGGTTGATTAGTCTCATGTATCTTTATTACCAGTGTTCCCTTTCTTTTTTTCCTTTTATTTTTTTAAATGTCCTTTATTTATTAAAGTAACTGGGTCATTTGTCCTTTAGGATCAAGAACCAAGACCTTCTAGGTTTGGCTGGTTGTGCCTCTATTTCCTATATACTGCTTCTTCCTATATACTCCCCTTTACTTCTTATATACTGCTAGTTAGATCTAGAAGTTTGATTACATTCAATTTCCTTCTTTCAGCCCCCCTCCCCCACACCCTGCGCTCCCCACCCTCCTCCTCCCCAGTTAGTAGACGGTGGTGTGTCTTCTTTTTTCTTTTTTAAGATTTTTTATTTATTCATTTGCTAGAGAGAGATCACAAGTAGGCAGAGAGGCAGGCAGAGAGAGAGGAAGGGAAGCAGGCTCCCTGCTGAGCAGAGAGCCCGACGTGGGGCTCGATCCCAGGACCCTGGGATCATGACCCCAGCCGAAGGCAGAGGTTTCAACCCACTGAGCCACTCAGGCGCCCCGACGGTGGTGTGTTTTATCACTTTCAGAAAACACATGTTTGGTTGTCCCATTTTTTTTTTTTTAGATTTATTTATTTATTTATTTGACAGGGATCACAAGTAGGCAGAGAGATAGGCAGAGGGAAAGAGAGATGGGGAAGCAGGCTCCCTGCTGCACAGAGAGCCCAATATGTGGGGCTCAATCCCAGGACCCTGAGATCATGACTTGAGCTGAAGGCAGAGGCTTAACCGACTGAGCCACCCAGGTGACTGACCCTGGTTGTCCCACTTTTATTGAGGTTAAGATTATTGATTTACATGTTGTCACCTTTATTTATCTTCCCATCAAGCTTTCACCTAAAGATAATCATGGCCGTTATTTTATATCCCCTGTCTTTTTATATGTGATTCATTATTTTCAAAATAGAGACTTAAATTACATAGTTATTGTGCAGTTGTTTTTTTTTTAACTTTGTATCCCACCATCCCACCCCCATTGCTTTTTAAAGGTTCCCACTATGTTTTGGATTTTTTTTTTTAAGATTTTATTTATTTATTTATTTGACAGACAGAAATCACAAGTAGGCAGAGAGGCAAGCAGAGAGAGAGGGGAAAGCAGGTTCCCTGCTGAGCCTTCAGCTCTGGTCATGATCCCAGGGTCCTGGGATCGAGCCCCACATCGGGCTCTCTGCTCAGCAGGGCGTTTGCTTCCTCCTCTCTCTCTCTCTCTCTCTGCCTACTTGTGATCTCTGTCAAATAAATAAATAAAATCTTAAAAAAAAAAGTAAACTCTACCCCAAATGTGAGGCTAATGACTCAGAGATTAAGAGTTGCATGCTCTAGCAACTGAGC
The DNA here is from genome assembly GCA_003697995.1 of Taxidea taxus jeffersonii. Classification (NCBI taxonomy): domain Eukaryota; kingdom Metazoa; phylum Chordata; class Mammalia; order Carnivora; family Mustelidae; genus Taxidea; species Taxidea taxus. Next base: position 19,094 of record ML105495.1, on the reverse strand, counting down.
CAGCTACGTGCCCCTGCAAAACATTATTTTTTTTTAAAAGATTTTATTTATTTATTTGGCACAGAGAGAGAAAGCACAAGCGGAGGGAGAGGGAGAAGCAGGCTCCCTACTGATTAAGGAGCCCGATGCGGGGCTCTATCCCAGGACCCTAAGATCATGACCAGAGGTGAAGGCAAATGCTTAACGAACTGAGCCACCCAGGTGCCCTGCAAAACATTATTTTTAAGTGTAATTTCTTGTACCCCTATAAGATTGAATAATTGCTGCAGAAAATGGTACAGGAAAAAAGAATGTATCTTTCACTCTCACACCCATTTCTCCAAATACCAACCACCCACTCTTAAGTCTTTCTTCTTTGGCAGGTATAGTAAACCTACATTACATTAGTTATGAACCAACTAAATTGATTTAAATTCCACATTTTACATTATTATATAGGAAAATTCACTTTTATTTTGGTGTGCATTTCTGTTAATTTCAACACATACAGATTTGTACAACTACTCCACAGTCATAAAATGGTCTGTCACCCAAAAAACTCCCTCTTCCTATCCTTTTATAGTCACACCCTACTCATCGCTAACTTTTGGCAACTGTTCTCCTTCACTATTGTTTTAAGATTTTATTTATTTGATAGAGAGAGAGCCCAAGAAACCACAAGCAGAGGGAGCAGCAGAGGGAGAGGGAGAAGCAGACTCCATGCTGAGCAGGGAGCCTGAGGCAGGGCTCTATCCCAGGCCCCAGGATTATGACCTCAGCCATAGGTAGACGCTAAACCAACTGAGTCACCCAGGCACCCTTATTGTTTTTTAATAGAACATAAAATAAATGGATTCACATAATATGTAATTTTTTGTTATTGACTTCTTTCACTTAGTATAATATCTTCAAGTTTCATCCATGTTGTAGCAGGTATCAATACTTCACTCATTCCATTAAAAAAATTTTTTTTAAAGATTTTATTTATTTGACAGAGATACAAAGAGAAACATAAACAGGGGGAGTGTGAGAGGGAGAAGCAGGCTTCCCGCTGAGCAGGGAGCCTGACGTGGGGCTCCATCCCAGGATCCTGAGATCATGACCTGAGCTGACAGCAGGCGCTTCACTACTGAGTCACCCAGGCACCCCTCCATTTAAGAAAAAAAAAAAATTATTAAGACTTAATTTTTTTTAGAGGAGTTTTAAGGTTTGAGCAAAATTGAGTGGAAGGTACAGAGATTTCCCATATTCCCCTGCCCCTACACATGCATAACCTCCTCTATTATCAACATTTCCCACCTGTATGGTACTAGTTGATGAACCTACATTGACACTTCTTTATCACCGAAAATCTACAGATAGTCAACTTTACATTCTAGTTGATTCTTGGTGTATGGCACATTCTATATGTTTAGACAAATGTATAATGACATGTATCCACCATTATGATATCATACAGAGTAATTTCTTTGCCCTAAAAATCCTCTGTGTTCTGCAGATTCATCTCCTTGGCCCCACCTACCACCCCCAGCAACCACTGAACTTTTTTTTTTTTTTAAAGATTTTATTTATCTATTTGTCAGAGAGAGAGGGAGAGAGAGCGAATGAGCACAGGCAGACAGAGTGGCAGGCAGAGGCAGAGGGAGAAGCAGGCTCCCTGACAAGTAAGGAGCCCGATGTGGGACTCGATCCCAGGACGCTGGGATCATGACCCGAGCCGAAGGCAGCTGCCTAACCAACTGAGCCACCCAGGCGTCCCTGAACTTTTTTACTATCTTCATAGTTTTGTCTTTTCCAGAATTTCATGTAGTTGGAATCAATACAGTATATAGCCCTTTCAGACACTGCTTTCATCATATTGTATTAACATGCTTTTAAATTTCCCCCATGTCTTTTCTTAGCTTAATAGCTCATTTCATCTTAGCACTGAATAGTAAATAGTCTATTGTCTGATGTAGTTTACCTATCCATTCAACAAAGGTCACTTTTTTTTCTTCTGGGTTTATGGGTTTGTGATTTTTTAAAGATTTTATTTATTTATCTGACAGACAGAGATCACAAGTAGGCAGAGAGGCAGGCAGAGAGAGGGAAGGGAAACAGGCTCCCTGCTGAGCAGAGAGGACCCTGGGATCATGACCTGAGCTGAAGGCAGAGGCTCTAACCCACTGAGCCACGCAGGTGCCCCTGGGTTTGTGATTTTCCTTTGTTTTTTAACTTTTTGTTTCTTAAAAATTTTACATGGTTTATATTGTTTGGTTTTGAGAAATTCTTGTATATATTCTGCATGCAAGTTCTTTGTAATTTGTAAATATTTTCTCACAATCTATAGTTTGCCTTCCTAGTATCTCAATAGTGTCTTTACAATCTCTATCTTTTAATGTTTTTAGGCCACTTACATTTACTGTAAATATTGATAAATTTGAATTTAGGTTTAACATTTTATTATTCTTTTTTTTTTAAGATTTTATTTATTTATTTGTCAGAGAGAGTGAGCACAGGCAGACTCCCTGCTGAGCAAGGAGCCCGATGCAGACTCGATCCCAGGACGCTGGGATCATGACCTGAGCTGAAGGCAGCCGCTTAACCAACTGAGCCACCCAGGCGTCCCTTATTATTCTATTTTTGTTCCCTTGTTTTTGTTCATCTCTTTCCCCTCTCAGCCATTATCTCTTTAATGCTGACTCTCCCCATTCTCTGATTTTTTCCTTCTGAAGCTCTGATTAAGTATATATTTAACCTTCACATTTTTTCTTCTGCTTCCTAACCTCTTATTTTCTTTCTTTTTACCTCCCTGATTTGTATTTATGTAATTTCTTCAACTCTGTCTTTAAATTCATTAGTTATCTCTTCAACTGTGTCTGCTCTGTTAATTTTTAAATTATTAATTTCAGTAAATTATGTGGTTGCTTTTTAAACCTATGTGTTCATTTTTTTAAATTAACATATAATTTATTATTTGTTTCAGGGGTACAGGTATGAGATTCATCAGTCTTATAGAACACACAGTGCTCACCATAACATATACCCTCCCCAGTTTCCATTACCCAGCCACCCCATCCCTCCCACTCCCCTCCACTCCAGCAACCCTCAGTTTGTTTCTGTGATTAAAAGTTTCTTATGGTTTGTCTCCCTCTGGTTTCCTCTTGTTTCATTTTTTCCTCTCTTCCCCTATGATCCCCTGCTTTGTTTCTCATATTCCACATATCAATGAGATCATATTATCATTATGCTTAGCATAATACCCTCTAGTTCCATCCACATTGTTGCAAATGCCAAGATTTAATTTGCATAATATTCCAGTGTGTGTGTGTGGGGGGGTATTTATCTGTTGATGGACACCTGATCTCTTTCCATAGTTTGGCTATTGTGGACACTGTTGCTATAAACATTGGGGTGCAGGTGTCTCTTTGGATCACTACATTTGTATCTTTGGGGTAAATACCCAGTAGTGCAATTGCTGGGTCATAGGTTGAAATTGCTCTATTATCAACTTTTTGAGGAACCTCTATACTGTCTTCCAGAGTGGCTATACCTTCTTGCATTCCCACCAACAGTATAGGAGGCTTCCCCCTTCTCTGCATCCTCACCACCCTCTGTCATTTCCTGACTAGTTAATTTGTACCTGCTCATTTTTGATAGTTCTCTTATTCTTTAATTAAATTTTCAATCATTTGTATTTAAATCATATTATGCATACATATACTTTGTTTTTAAAATTGGCAGTATAGTTGTAGCATAGAAAGGCATGAAGTCAGGTCCTGGGATCAAGCCCCACATTGGGCTCCCTGCTAAGTGGGGAGTCTGCTTCTCCCTCTGTCCCCTGACCCCACCCCAACTTGTGCTCTCCCTCTCTCTCTCTCAAATAAAATCCTTAAAAAATTTTTTTAGAAAGACATGGACTCCAATTATCAGTATTTAAATCCTGAGTCCACTGGAATATATTATGGAATCTTGAATAAGTTATTCCTGTGCCTAAGTTACCTCATTTATAAAATGGAACTGATAATAGTAAATAGTATTTACTTTATAGGGTATTGTGAGAATTATGAATTAATGTATGTTACAGTGCTTAGAGCAATGCCCAAAATACATTATTCAAATTATTATTAATTAAATGTTCAATATTTGTGATCTCTTGTTTCTGTGGTTGTTTTCTTGTTTCAGCTAATTCTCATTCATGACAGAGTATATACTTTTGGCAACAGCTTTATTGAGATATAATTAACATACACATACCATACAATTACCCATTTAAAGATTTTATTTTTAACTAACCTCTACACCCAGTATGAGGCTCAAACTTACAATACTGAGATCAAGCTCTCATGCTGTACCAACTGAGCCAGCCAGGCACCCCTACCCACAATTACCCATTTAATGTATACAATCACCCTTATTACAAAGCTAGACAAAGACACTACAAGAAAACTACAGACCAGTATCTTGCATGAACATTGATGCATAAATCCTCAACAGAATACCAGCAAATTTAATTCAGCAGCATAGCAAAAGGATTACACACCAGGACTGAGTGGGATTTTTTTTTTAAGAATTTTTTTAAGGTTTTATTTATTCATTTAACAGAAAGGGAGAGCACAAGCAGGGAGAGCAGCAGGCAGAGTGGGAAGGAGAAGCAAGCTCTCTGCTGAGCCAGGAGCCAGATATGGGACTCGATCCCAGGACCCTGGGATCATGACCTGACCAGAAGGCAGCCGCTTAATGAACTGAGCCACCCAGGCATCCCCCGAGTGGGATTTATTTCTGAAATGCAAGGATGGTTCAACATATGAAAATCAATCAATGTAATACACTACATTAACAGAATGGAGGGGGAGAACATGATCATCTTAATTTATACAGAAAAAGTATTTGACAGAATTCAATATTCTTTCATGATAAAGACATTCAACAAACTAGGAATAGAAGGAAGCTACCTCAACATAGTAAAAGCTGTATATAGGGGCACCTGGGTGGCTCAGTCAGTTAGGTGTCCAACTCTTCGTTTCAGCTCAGGTCATGACCTCAGGCTCTTGGAATTGAGCCCTGTGTCAGGCTGTGCACTCACCAGGGAGTCTGCTTGAGGATTTTCTCTCTCCTTCTCCCTCTGCCCCTCCCACTGCTCCCACTTTCTTTTTCTCTCTCTCTCCCTCTCTCTCAGATAAATCTTTAAAAATAAATAAAAGCCATCTATGAAAACCCACAACAAACATCATACTCAGTGCTGAAAGAATGAAAACTTTTCCTCTAAGATCAGGAAAAACATAAGGATATCTACTTTCACCACTTATATTCAACATAATATTGGAAGTTCTAGACAGAGCAATTAGGAAAAAAAGGCAAATAAAAGATATCCAAATGGGAAAGGAAAAAGTAAAAGCTGTGTGCAGATTATATGATCTTATATGTAGAAAATCCTAAAGATGACACCAAACAATGACAACAGGAATGACACAGTTCAACAACACCACTGTTAGAACTAATAGATGAATTCAAAGTAGAAGTACACAAAATCAACATGCAAAAATCAGTTGCGTTCTATACACTAACAATGAACAATCCATAAAGGAAATTACAAAAAGAATTCCATTTTCAATAGCATCAAGAAGAATAAAATCATTAGGAATGAACATAACCAGGGAGGAAAAAGACATGTACACTGAAAACTGTAACACTGCTTAAAGAAATTAAGACACAAATGGAAAGACATCTCACATTCATGGAATGGAAGACTTAAAATGTCCATACTAACCAAAGTGATCTATAGATGTAATGCAATTCGTCTCCAAATCTCAGTGGCTTTTTTTTTTTCCCAGAAATATAAAAATCCAACCTAAAATTCATAAGGAATCTCAAGGGACTCTAATAATCAAAACAGTCCTGAAAAAGAACAAAGCTGGAGGACTCACATTTCCTGACTTTAAAACGTAATGCAAGGCTATAGTAATTAAAACAGTGCTAGGGCACCTGGGTGGCTCAGTGGGTTAGGCCTCTGCCTTCAGCTCAGGTCATGATCTCAGGGTCCTGGGGTCGAGCCCCACATCAGGCTCTCTGCTCAGCGGGGAGCCTTCCTCTCTCTCTGCCAGGCTCTCTGCCTACCTGTGATCTCTCTCTATCTGTCAAAAAAATGAATAAATCCTTAAAAAAAACCACCAGTGTGGTATGGGCATAAAAACAGACATAGACTAATGGACTAGAACAGAGAGCCCAGGAATAAACCCTCACATATATGGTCAAATGATTTTTTTTTTTTAAGATTTTATTTATTTGTTAGAGAGAGAGCAAGCGAGCACAGGCAGACAGAGAGGCAGGCAGAGGCAGAAGCAGGCTCCCTGCCGAGCAAGGAGCCCGATGTGGGACTCGATCCCAGGATGCTGAGATCATGACCTGAGCCGAAGGCAGCCGCTTAACCAACTGAGCCACCCAGGCGTCCCTGGTCAAATGATTTTTGATAAGGGTGCCAAGACCATTCAATGGGAGAAAGGACAGACTTTTCAACAAATGATGCTAGGAAAACTGGATATCCACATGCAAAGAAATGAACTTGGACCTTTATGTAAACACCATGCACAAAAATCAAAGATGGGTCAAAGACTTATCAAATGTAAGAACTAAAACTATAAAACTCTTATAAGAAAATATAGGGTAAAAACTTTGCAACACTGGATATGGCAATGATTTATTGGATATGAATTCAAAGTGCAGGCAAAAAATAATATGTAGACAAATTAGGCTTTATAAAATATTTAAAATTCTGTTCACCAAAAAAATAAATCAACTGAGTAAAAAAAGCAACCGATAGAATGGAAGAAAATATCTGCAAATTACACACCTCATAAAGGATTGATATCCTGAATACAAAAAGAACCCCTAGAACACAACAACAAAACCCAATTTAATAAATGGACAAAGGACTTGAATAGACATTTCTCCAAAGAAGACATACAAATGGCCAATGAACACATGACACGATGCTTAACCACTAATTAGGGGAATGTAAATCAAATACAGTGAGATATGACTTTGTGCCCATTAGGATGGCTAGTATAAAAACAAAACAAAACAAAATAAAGTAACAGCTGTTGGTGAGGGTGTGGAGAAATGGGAACCATTGAACCCTGTTGGTGGGGAAAAAATATTATAGCCACTGTAGAAAGTAGTATGGCGATTCCTCAAATTATAAAAAATAGAATTACCATATGACCTAGCAATTCCATTTCTGGGTATATAATCCAAAAGAACTGAAAGCAAAGCCTTGAAGAAATATTTCTACTTCCTTACGCAGCAGCATTATTCACACTAGCTAAAATGTGGAAGCAACCTAAGTATTCCTCAGGGAATGAATGGGTAAGCAAAATATAGTATATACATACAATAAAATATATACAGCCTTAAAATAAGGAAGTTCTGACATGTAAAAAATGGATGAATCTGGAGGATATTATTATGCAAAGTGAAATCAGCTGATCTCAAAAAGACAAATATGTGATTTAGGGGTGCCTGGGTGGCTTAGTAAATTAACATCTGCCTTCAACTCAGGTCATCATCCAGGGTCCTGGGATCAAGCTCTATGTTGGGCTCGCAGTTCAGCAGGGAGTCTGCTTCTCTCTCAGCCTCTGCCCCTTTTCCCCTGCTCGTGCTCTCTCTCTCTCTCATAAATAAAATCTTTTTTTAAAAAAATGATGAATATGTGATTCCATTCACTTGAGTTATTAAGTCAAAATCAAGATAGAAGGTAGAATAGTGGTTGCCTGGGGCTGGGGGCTTGTGAATCTAAGTGTGTGCTCCTGAAGATAGAATATTCTAACTAATTCACTGGGATTATAGTATAAATGCTTTTTGTTAACTGCTGTGCACCAGGCAATGTTTTAGGCACTTGCCTTGTGTTATTGCTTGTCTCATTTAATCCTTATAACTTCTGAAGTGAGGACTGTTAATCACATTATCCTGTATGAGAAAACAAACCCAGAGAGTTTCAATATCTTGCACAGGTCAAACTGCTCATAAAACAGAGCTGAGGGGCACCTGAGTGGCTCAGTGGATTAAAGCCTCTGCCTTTGACTCAGGTCATGATCCCAGGGTCCTGGGATTGAGCCCTGCATCGGGCTCTCTGCTCAGCGGGGAGCCTGCTCCCCCTCCTCTCTGCCTGCCTCTCTGCCTACTTGTGATCTCTGTCAAATAAATAAATAAAATCTTAAACATACACACACACACACACACACACACACAAAGCTGAAAGTGATTCTAAAGCCTGTGTTTTGCCTGATACCCAATGTCACCTACGGTTTTGGGGCATGGAGAGAACACGGAGACTCGGATCAGGATGGCTGTAGGGAGGTGGAAATGAGGATGTAAACAGCATCTCCGGCTTTTGTGGGGCTGCCTGGAGCCACAGGCTCAGTCAGCTAAGGCTCAGTCCCATTCCCCCTAGGAGGGGAGAGCTTGCTTGGCACAAAGTGCCCAGCCTGGACAGATGTGCTCCATCTCTCACTGGAGGCAGAGCTGTCAGTCTAAAGGGAGCCTCCAGGTGGGTAGGGGATAGAGTAACTGGGTGATGGGCATTAAAGAGGGCATGTGATGTGATGACCACTGGCTGTTAAACGCAGCTGATGAATCACTACACTCTACCTCTGCAACTAATGATATGCTATATGTTAATTAACTGCATTTAAATAAGAAAATTTTAAAAGTAAAAATAAAGGAAGCCTCAAGAATTCAGCAATGGGGACGCCTGGGTGGCTCAGTTGGTTAAGTGTCTGCTTTCGGCTCAGGTCATGACCCCAGGGTCCTGAGATCGAGTCCTGCTTGGGCTCCTTGCTCAACAAGGAGCCTGCTTCTCCCTCTGCCTGCCTCTCCTCCTGCTTTTGCCCCCCCCCCCCACCTCTCTCTCTGACAAATAAATAAAATCTTAAAGAAAAAAAAGAATCCAGCAATGGTGGGAGAGCTAGGAGGACACCACCACCCATGGCTCTGACCCTTCACACCCTTAAGCCCAGTGTTTTGCAGATCCTGATCCCAGCATCTCTGCCCTCCAACACTCCAGGCTGCGCTTGAGCTGAGCCTGGGTGCTGCATTATGATTTGAATAATTCAGGTCCCAGTAACCTGAGGTGCCAGCTTCAGTTGCTCTGTTCCCATGGGCACAGGTGTCCCAACCCTGTAAATAAGCTAATGAAAAGGGCGAAGGGGAGGGGCCTACAGCCCTATGCCTCAGAGGGTTCAAGGGCTGATGGAGATTCCCTGCTCCTGTCCTGCTGAGAGTGTGCCAGGCTCATCCGGAGTCGAGGTACGGGGGACAAAGAAAGGAAGTTAGGGGCTGAAATAGAAGGCAAAAGGAAGAGAGAGTAGAAGGAGGAAGACCAAAGTCAAAGAGGCAGAGAGCAAGAAAGAGTTCCAGAGGAAGAGACACAAGGAAATGGAGATAGAGAGGCTGAGTGGGAGGTAAGAGGGGCCGGGGTGGGGGTGGGGGAGTAGAGAAAAGGGCAAGGACAGAGGCTAGAAGAGGCAAGGACCAGTGGAGGAGAATGAGCAGATGCCAAGATCAAGTACTAAAATCCAAGGGCAAGTACAAACAGGAGGGTCAGAGAACTGGAAAGGCCACAGGGCTCCTCAGCAGAGATCTCAGTCTTACTTCTGACTTCCAGGTATCATCCACACCGTCCTTGCCAGCACAGCCTGATGCTGCCCTCAGTTGGGTCCCAAGACTCACACCTGGGAACCTGCCCTAAGTCTTGCTGTGGCAGGAGCATGGGGCCCAGGAGCCACCACTTCAGTCTCGGCTTCTCGGTCTCCAGCCTGGGCCTTCTGTTTCTGTTCTCACTGTTTCCAGGTGTGATGTGCAGTAAACCAGCCCTGCATCTCTGGGCCCTGCAGCTGTTCCCTTCTTCCCCAGATCTCTGTCCACATCCAATTTCTCTTTACTACTGTGCTGGGAACCAGCACTCTATCTGGGTAGTATGGAGGATGGAGGTGCTAAAGAGAAGGACAGGAGACCTTCCTGGCTCGGGTGGGAGCAGTGATGGAAAAGCCAGGGGGGTGAGGGTAGGGCAGGTTATGAAGGACATTGAATGCCAGGCCGAGTTTGGACTTTATCCAGCAGGCAATGGGGAGCCATTGAATAGTTTTAAGCAGCTACTGGCTGGGTCAGACTTGAGTGTTTAAAAGCCTGATCTCAGAAATGTGGGGGAGGGTTAGAGAGGCTGCACCAGCAGCAGGAGCCATGAGGAGGCTGCTGCTGGGTCCACTCAAGCTGCAGGGGCAGCCAAATATTCAAAGGACGCCCAGCAGCATGGCTGACAGGACCTGGGTACGGGCAGGGGTGCAGAGGGAGGTGTCAGAAAGGAAGGATAACTCCCAGATTTCTGGCTGATGTCACAGGGGGTTGGGTGCTGTTTGCTGAGAGGGGGTCCACAGAACAAGGACAGGGTTTCAGAGCATGGGGGGAGGAAATGAGTTCCTATTTTGGACCTACAGAGTTTAAGGTGCCAACAGGACATTCAGGAGTGAACTGTTGGGTGTATGGGTCTGGAGCTCAGGAGAAAAATCTGGGCTAAAAAGAAAAGAACAACGACAGGATTCTGAGGAATAATACGTGGGTCAGGGCCTGAAGACAATGTGTGTCACAGAAGCCTAGGGAAGAGAGTGTTTTCAGGACAGAATGGCCCATGGCATCAGAAGCTTTGAAAAAATCCATAGATGTGCAGCTGGATAAGTGGAAATAGGTTAGAGAGAAAGTAGGGGGTGGTGGCAAAGGGGCTCACAACATCTGGGTGAGGGGCGGGACTCTTGTCGCCTATTTGGGCCCCTCTGGCATTCACAGTAGGGTGGGCAGAACCCAGGTCCTAAGGAAGGGAAAGGTGGGGAAGAAACCTGTCAGCCTTGCTCCAGAAGACAGTACCAATTCACTCCTCAGCCTCATCCACGGAAGCAGTCCAGGGAGGAGGGGGAGCCACAGCTAGATGGACAGAGCAGACCTCAGGAGGACCAAGTAGGTAGCCATGAGACAGCAGACCAGGTGACAGGGCCCCAGCCATGGGCAGGTGGAAAGTATGAGCAGAGGCCCCTGGACAAGGGTCTCAGATGGACAACCCTTCTTCCTGGTCCCCCAGAGTGCTTGGGCGCCGAGGGAAAGCTGGCTCACAAACTCTTCCGTGATCTCTTTGCCAACTACACAAGTGCCCTGAGACCCGTGGCAGACACAGACCAGGCTCTGAATGTGACCCTGGAGGTGACATTGTCCCAGATCATCGACATGGTGTGTTGTGGTGGTAGTGTCAAGGAACTGGCGGGGGCGAAGGGGGTGGGGAGTGAGAGACTGGGATTATTCTCTAAACAATTATTTTCTATAAATGTTAATATTAACAACAATAATAACAGATACTAACTGTTGGATACTGACTGCTGGGTGCCCACAGTGTGCTCGACACTTTGCACACTTGCATTCCTGCCTGGCAGGGATTATCACCCATGTAACCTAAGGAAACTGAGGCCTAAAAAGAAAAGGAACTGCCAAGGTCACATAGCAAGTTCAGGCCTGGGTAGGAACTGGACTGTGAGTCAGCTCTTTTAGTGGTTGCCCTCCAGAGCTCTGTAGATGAGTGTGTACACATAGGGAAGAGTGTGCATATAGATGTGTCCACATCTGTGCTCACTCCCTGCCCCCCACTAGGATGAGCGGAACCAGGTGCTGACCCTGTACCTGTGGATCCGACAGGAGTGGACAGATGCCTACCTACGATGGGACCCCGATGCCTACGGTGGCCTTGACGCTATCCGCATACCCAGCAGTCTCGTGTGGCGACCAGACATCGTACTCTACAACAAGTACTGCCTTCCTGGGCCCCTCCCCTCCCCTAACCCCTCCCCACTGTTGCCCCGGGCTCTAGGTATGCACTGATTCCCCCTCCCCGAACCCCCCCAACCTAATCTGGAAGCTTTTCCCCCAGGACACGCCTACGCTGCCAGGAGCTCACAGCCCCTCCAGGACACCCCCTCTTTAGTCTGTCCCAAGCCAACGCAGTCTGAATGTCTCCTGGGAACCCACTGTGGTCCAGGGCCAGTTCTGTGCCCCACCAGAGAGGGTTCTGGGACACAAGTGCCCCTGAGGCATTCTCCACCCTTTCAGGCCGACTCCAAGTCTCTCAGGACTCCCCGAGGGATTGCCTAGGGACTTCCTCCAGGGCATATCCCTCTGGAGCCCTCCTTGATGCCACCTAAAGCAGTTTAGTGTTTCCCAGACAACATAGAGCTCTGCATGTTTTCCCCCGGGGCCCTCCAGGAGATTCGCAGATGACACCATGCAGCCGGCCGCTGGTTCTTGCAGATGTGTTTTCACACTGCCCTGGCCTAGATCTGTGTCTCCTTTCAGCACTGCAGGCGCCACCCCTTCTAAGCCTCCAAAGGCACGCAGGTGCCTCTCTGCCACCCACCTGCTCTGTCCTCTGCGTGGCCCGGCAGGCTCCGCGCCTGCGCTGTTGCCTCATGGAGCCCCACCCTGCCTGCCCCGCAGGGCAGACGCGCAGCCGACCGCCTCCGCCAGCACCAACGTGGTCCTGCGGCACGACGGCGCCGTACGCTGGGACGCGCCGGCCATCACGCGCAGCTCGTGCCGCGTGGACGTGTCGGCCTTCCCGTTCGACGCGCAGCGCTGCGGCCTGACGTTCGGCTCCTGGACGCACGGCGGGCACCAGCTGGACGTGCGTCCCCGTGGTACCGCCGCCAGCCTGGCCGACTTCGTGGAGAACGTGGAGTGGCACGTGCTGGGCATGCCGGCGCGGCGGCGCGTGCTCACCTACGGCTGCTGCTCGGAGCCCTACCCCGACGTGACCTTCACGCTGCTGCTGCGCCGCCGCGCCGCCGCCTACGTGTGCAACCTGCTGCTGCCCTGCGTACTCATCTCGCTGCTCGCGCCGCTGGCCTTCCACCTACCGGCGGACTCGGGCGAGAAGGTGTCGCTCGGCGTCACGGTGCTGCTAGCGCTTACCGTCTTCCAGCTGCTGCTGGCGGAGAGCATGCCGCCGGCGGAGAGCGTGCCGCTCATCGGTGAGCGGCGAGGGGGCGGTGCTTGGGGGGCAGGGGCGGGAAGAGAGAGCCACCGCCTTCTGGAGACTGTCTCCCCGCCCAGGCTCGCGGGTCTCCACAGGGCCGGGGCGGGGAGGGGAGCGGGCAGGGACCCACCCAGCACAGCAACCCCAGGTCCATGCGGGAGGAGGGAGCATCCTGGGAGCGTGCCTCATTTCGGAGATGGAGGGGAGAGGAGGGACACGCCACCCCTCACCTGTCCTAGCCGGCAAAATGCGTTGAGTTCTGGCCGTGTACCAGGGCCTCTCCTAAGCACGTGACTTTTTTTTTTTATTAACTCAGAGAGGCATCACGACACATCTGAGGTAGGTTCTGTTATCCGAGTTGTGCAAAAGGATCAGTAACTTACCCCCAGATTGTGCTCGTTCTATTTGAGAGAGACAGTCACGGTCTGTGGGGGAGTGCAGTGTCCAGCAGTGAGGAGAACAATTAGGGAGCAGGTGGCTTCTGAGAACCCACTTGTAAGAACAGGGGATGGAGAGATCTTGGCCCTTACCTCCTTCCTCGTTCCATCCATTGGGACTGAAGGGTCCCGAGAGCCTCAGGGTGGGTGAGCTGGTGCCTGTTTGTGTTGAGGCGGTGGGCAAGCTCAGGCCCCCTGAGTTCTTGTTTTGGGCCCCAGATCACTCTCTCTCTCTTGCAGGGAAGTACTACATGGCCACCATGACCATGGTCACATTCTCCACAGCGCTCACCATCCTTATCATGAACCTGCACTACTGTGGTCCCAGCGCCCGACCAGTGCCAGCCTGGGCTCGGGCCCTCCTCTTGGGACGCCTGGCACGGGGCCTGTGCGTGCGGGAACGAGGGGAGCCCTGTGGGCAGTCTAGACCACCTGAGTCACCCCCCAGTCCCCAGCCCCCTGACGGAGGTGCTCGCCCTCCAGCAGTTCCTTGCCGTGAGCCACAGTGTCTGTGCCGTCAGGAAGCCCTCCTGCGTCACGTAGCTACCATTGCTAACACCTTCCACAGCCACCGGGCTGCCCAGCGCCGCCATGAGGACTGGAAGCGACTGGCCCGTGTGATGGATCGCTTTTTCTTGGGCATCTTCTTCTCCATGGCCCTGGTCATGAGCCTCCTGGTGCTGGTGCAGGCCCTGTGAGTTCCAGGGGTCTGGTGCAGCCACAGCCCCTCCAGACAGGGATGGAAAGGCCAGGTGGTGGTTGGCTCTTGGCTAGGCCACTCGGTTTCTCCCCACTGTGCCTAAGAGCTGGTGACACCCTCTCTTCAGGCTTAGCACTGCTGATTTCACAAACCACAACGATCACTTGTCTATATACCCTAAACTTTAAGGGAAATCCATAGCTTGCCACTGCCCTAATTCCTACAGAAGGGGCACTCTAAGAAGGGCCAAGATCGAAACACAGTTCTGGAGGGGCAGAATTGAATTTCGATGCTGCGTGTTAGAGCTTTTGGTGGTGAGTGAAGGTTACATGAGAAATAGAACGACCATACTTCCTTGTCTTCTCTTCCTTCCTCCGTCGCAGCTGTGTTAGGGACTGGATATCACCTGTCCCTGCCTAGGGACTCAGGGAAGGGGATCCAGGATTCATTCTCTCGTTTCCAGAGCAGGCCACATGAGGATTCAGCCCCAAAGCCTCAACTTACAATGAAGAAAGTGTGTGCCTCACACCTTTTTAATGCTGTTTTACCCTCAGGAACTGTGGTAGTGGAAGGTAGGGGTCCAGATTTGTGTTTCTAGAGACAGGAGCCTTAGAACGCATAGATCAGGGCAGAGATTATGTCTTTGCTGACAAGAATTCAACTGAGTCTTCAGCTGAGACCCTGGCAGTGGACCTGATGCTGTCTCTGCTGTCTGTCCTGCTCTCTGCCCTCTGGAGCTGGAGCCCGTCCACATCATTCCCACACACTGACATTCAAAGAGACCAAGGTGGGTCAGTGCAGCAGTGAGGCACTCACGAGGGGTTTGTTTCTTTCTGACTGTCATGTGTTGTCTGTCTGGCACAACCTCTGTGCTTTAGACCCAGTCCCTGCCCTCAGGAAGCTCACAGACTGACATGGGAGACAAACACTGACATGTGGTAGGGAAGCAGCCAGGGACCCGTGGGAGCAAAGAGGCAGGGGCCCTAGCCCAACCAGCTGGGAGAGGTCAGAGAAGGCTTCCTGGAAGAGTGAATGGGAGCTTTCCAGGTGCATATGTGAGCCATTTGAGTAATACCAGCAAATACCGTGGCCAAGTGCTTTCCTCCCCAGTCCCTCCTCAAACTAGTTCCATCGTCACTCTCTACATGAGTGGTTGCCTGCCCTTAGAGACCCCCGCCCCCTTTCAGTGTCTCACTCTTAAAGCCTTGGGGAAGGCTCAGTCCCCAGAGTCCCTTAATTCTCCATCAGCAAACTTAGCAGCTGCCAGAGAAGGTCCCAGAGTTCCCTGCAGAGGGTCACCATGGATCCTGGCCCCTCTCAAAGCACATAGGGGGCCGACATCCCCATGTCGGGCTGAGGCAGCATGGTGGGCAGGAGGGGCTGTTCAGTGTTGGATGGATCATGACAGGCCTGGACTCTGTGGAAAGGTTCCCCCGACAAGGAACCAGACTGGCAGTAGGAGGGACCAGACTGAAGAAGGGGGGCCTTGGCCCATAGCTGTAGGAAAAACAGAGGCAGAGAGAGAGAGGCTTCAGTGCAAAATGAGGTACACAAACACTATAAGAGGAATGAGCAGAGTGGGCTGGAAACACTGACCCACAAGGTGGAATGAGAGCTAGATATGAAAAGCAAGAATTCAGGGAGGACAGCAGGCAGATGAAAGGGCCCCAGGCCCCTTTCCAGATGTCACTAGGAGGTTCTGTGCCCTTGCCTCCTACTGACACAAATGAGCCATTCCAGGGTGGGATGAACAAGGGGAAGCCATGAGTGAACTCTAATGATGCTTATCTTTGCTCCTCTGTACAACCCCTGATTACTGGGGGGAGTCCTAACCTTGTCCACTGCTTGAGATGACATTACCAGCACTCAAGCTGGTTGGAGGCTGGAGATCTGGATTCTGACCCTGGCTCTGCCACTGACTCATTCTGTCCCCTTGGGCAGGTGCCTTCTATCTCTGGGTCTCCCTTTACTATATAATGAGGGTAATACTGCCTTTTCTTTCCCCTTCCAACAGTTTATTGTACAGTAAGAATAAAATGAGATGGTGTCTGGAGAGAGGTGGTGGTTCAGACTTTGGCTGTCTGGACCCCAGCCCTGACTAGCTGTATAGGGCTGGTTGCTTCACCTTTCTGGGCCTTAGTTCCCTCACCTGTAGAACAGTGGCGATGACAGAGCCTACACCACTGGGTCGTGGTGAGGATGCCTGGAACTCTGAGTGGTACTATGTCAGGGAGAATGGTGGGAACAAAATGAAGGCTAGGGCTCTTTCCTGTCCACTGTTCATAGATCCCTGGGGGAGGGAGGAGGGACCTAATGGGGAGTAGTGGCCTATTCCACTTGGTTCCTTGAAAAGCCCCTTCCCACCTGGAGAAGTGAGGCCCAGGCAGGCCCAGGTACAGAAGGTATTCAAGGGAAGAAGAGTCACAGCTGAGAGGGACCTGGGGATCATCTAGTCTAATATGCATATTATACAGCTAGGAAGACTGAGGCTCAGAGAGGGATTGATTGGTCACAGAGAGAGTTAGGGCAGAGTCTGGATGAGAGCCCAGGTCTCCAGCACCCAGGGCCTGACCATGACCTTGGAAGGTGGTCTGAGGGAGCCCTGAGGGCAGTGATAGAGACAGTGGGTTTTGCAGCTGAAGAAGGCGGCCCAGGGAGGACTGTGGGTGGGCATGGGCATGGGACTCCATGCCCCCATTGCAGCCCAGATCTCTCTGGGGCCCCATCAGTGGCCTCCTGTAAGGGAGGGGGCAGCCCCAGACTGGAGGGGCAGGCATGTAAGCTTGTTTGACCACCACTCCATACATACACACATGTCCTCTGAGGTAGGTTCGCCACCCCCACAGGGGTCTGCTTAAGAGGGTTTACTTGTTTGGATTAGAAGGGGGTTGTTTTCCTTTGCACAGGGCTGTGCATGCAGGAGAGGAGTGCCACCCCAGGGCAGCCCGCTCACCCTTGAGCTGAGCCCTGCAGAAGCTTGAGGCTCTTACCTGAGTTACCAAGAGGGCAGGACCTAGTCTTGCACTGCTTGTCTGTAGGGAAGGAATCAAGGCTCAGTAGGTCTCAGGACAGGAAGGAACCCCAACCCTCTGGTCTATCCCTGGCTTATTCTCATGGAAGCTGGTATGTTTTCCCCTAATGGGCTTCCTTATGGTGGGGCCTCCTTTGCCTATGTTTGACTTGACCCATGAGCAGCCAAGCTAGAAGGGAGCCAGCCCTCAAAGCCAGGGTCTCTTCTGGGTGCTCTTCCTGCTTCCCTGGCCTGTAACTTTGCCTCCCTGTGTGACCACCTCTCCCATGCCGTGTCCCAGCCAAGGAGGCACTAGTTCATGTACTTTGCATGTCTTCCTCACCTTCCGTCAATTCATGCACACCCATGATGCTGTCCCTGCTGGGAATGGAAGCCACACTGGACCTTCTCCCATTTTACATGTGGTCCACAGTTCAGCCAACAACCTGGCTCTAATGATGCAAAATGGGCCTCACAAGGCCCCAGGCATCACTCAGCCAGGACCAGCAGCCCACGGCCTGTCCTCATGATTCTACCTCTGGTGGGTCCTGGGGGATCAACAGACTGAGCTGGGACTACAGGACCCAACTGCTGTCTCAGCACCCGGTCCATACAACAGCACAGGGTTTCCATTCAGCTGAACACACACACTCCTCTCAGAAACTGAGTTTGGGGCTCTTCCTCATACCTGGCAACAATGGTCTGGGTGTCAGTGCTGTGGCCAGAAATTAATTGCCTTCCAGCTTCCAGCTGGAAGAAAAGCCTGACCAGTTCCATTTGGCCCTCAAATGGCCACCTGCCTCGGTCTGGAAACCCTCGTCAGCCTCCCGCGGGCAAGTGGCCAGCCCTGGCGTAGGTACCTCCAAGGGCAAGTGGCATACTACCTCAAAAGCTTGTCTCCCCTTAGCTGCACAGGATAGGAGGAGGTGGGGAGAGGGACAGGACTGGGTCCCCCTCACTGTTCATTTGATCATCGTACTTATGTACATGGCTCCTGAGCCCGGGGGCAAGCCTGTCTTGTGCCTAGGTGCGCGCCTACCTACCTTTGATGTACTCGCAGTTGTAGGTGCTGTGCTTGCCCAGGGCCCGGAGGTAGATGCGGACGGGGCCCTGGGCCGGTCTGCTGGCGTTGATCACCTGGAAAGTCTCGAAAGGGGGGATCAGCACCTCCTCCTCCCCAGGGAAGAAGGAGTAGCCCTTGATAGGTGCCCCGAGGCAGGTCCAGATGCCAAAGAAGGTGTCCTCCCCAAATTGCTGGGCTGCAACATTTTTTAGGGACGCAGACGCAAACCCCCCCAGCCTGACGGTGGCCCCAGGCCCCACTGGCCGGAAGCGCAGGCCATGCACCCCTCGGAACACTTGGTGGCACTGGGGCGAACGCTGGCCCCTACCCAAAAGCTGTAGGGCCTCGGTCAGCAGGAAATGGAGTATCTTGAAGGAGAAGTGGTGGAGGTAGTAGGCTCTGGAGCGGCCTGCCTCGCGCACGGCGGCGTTGAACTGCTTGTGCAGGGGGCTGTTGGCTGTGTAGGCCAGGAGGGCCACCCCATGCTCATCGCGGAAGCCAGGGGGTGGCGGTGGCAACCCAGTAGGGCTCAGGACCCACTCTGGCCCCCAGGCCTGGCGGTCCTGCCATTGGCTGCTTGCCTGCACCCAGCCATCCGCGTACACTTTGTTGGCCTGGAACTCAGTTTGGTTGAGATCTGGGAGAGCTGCTGTCATGGCTGCTGCACAGCCTTCATACTGGTCATCAAAGGAGGCTGGGGCCATGTCCAGGGGCAGTTCTTGAGAGAATAGGTCTCGTCGAGAGATGGGGTGGCTCTGGGCCTGGCAGAGAGGAGCAGTAAGGACTGAGAGGATGAGCCTCAGGAGATGGGAGCCTGTCATCACATTTCTCCACTGAGAGGAGAAGGACACTGATGGCCCCAA
>ML105494.1:37611-51782 GCA_003697995.1 Taxidea taxus jeffersonii | reverse complement strand
ACAGTATGGTTTTGGTATAAAAACAGATAAATGGAACAGAATAAAGAGCCCAGAAATAAATCTATGCTTATATGGTCAATTAATTTATGACAAAGGAGGCAAGAATATGCAGTGAGGAAAGGTCTGTCTCTTCCATAAGTGAGGCTGTAAAAACTGGACAGCCACAAGCAAAAGAATGAAACTGGACCACCATCTTACACCATAACAAAAATAAACTCATATTAAAGACTCAAATGTTAGACGAGAAACCACGAAAGTCCTAGAAAAAAAATGGGCAGTAAGTTTCTCGACCTTGGTCTTAGTTATGTTTTTTGGATCTTACTCCAAAGGCAATGGCAACAAAAACAAAAATAAACAGATGGGACCACATCAAAGTAAGAGCAAAGGAATGGTTTCAAAATGAAAAGGCAACCTACTGAATGGTCGGTGGGTAGGTTTGCAAATCCTGTAGCGGATAAAGGGCTGATATCCGAAATATATAGAGAGCTACTACAACTCAATAACAACAACAACCACAAAGACAGTCCAGTTTTACAAATGAGCAGATCCTCTGAATAGACATTTTTCCAAAGAAGATACATAGAGGGGCAACAGGCACATGGGAAGGTGCTCAACATCACTAAGTATCAGGGAAATGCAAATCAAAAGGACAATGAGATATGACCTCACACCTGTCAGAATGGCTTTTATCCAAAGGACAAGAAATAACAACTTAAGTGAGTGTGCAGAGAAAAGGGACCCCTCATACACTGTTGGTGAGAATGTAAATTGGTACATCCACTGTGAAAAACAGATGAATTTCCCCAGAAGGTTAAAAATAGAACTACCCTACTCTCCAGCAATTGCACTACTGAGTATTTACCCAAAGAAAATGGAAACGCTAATCTGAAAAGATATTTGCACCCCTATGTTTATTACAGCATTATTTACAATAGCCAAGATATGGAAACAACCTAGTTGTCCATCATGTGGTGTATACACATGGGCACGCACACACACACAACACACACATACACACACATGCACACACTAATGTAGCCATTAAAAAGAATAAAATATTACCTGTTTTCAGCAACATGGATGGACCTCAAGGGTGTTAGGCTGAGTGAAATGTTAGAGAAAAACAAGTGTTTGATTTCACTTATATGCAGAATCTAAAATACAAATCAAACAAAACAAAATTCATAACACTGAGAACAATACTGGCGGTTGCCAGAGGGGAGGGAGGGTTGGGGGTAAAATGGGGATAAAATGGGTGAAGGGGATCAAATGGTATAAACTTCCAGTCATAAAATAAGTCATGGGGGGGGGCGCCTGGGTGGCTCAGTGGGTTAAAGCCTCTGCCTTTGGCTCTGGTCATGATCCCAGAGTCCTGGGATCGAGCCCCACATCAGGCTCTCTGCTCAGCAGGGAGCCTGCTTCCTCCTCTCTCTCTGCCTGCCTCTCTGCCTACTTGTGATCTCCGTCTGTCAAATAAATAAATAAAATCTTAAAAAAAAAATCATGGGGAAGTAAAGACTATCATCAACAATGTATTGCAAATTTGAAAAGGGCTCAGGAAGTAAATCTTAAAAGTTCCCATCAGGAGAAAAACAAATTTTGTAACTTTGTATGGTGACAGATAGTAACTTATTGTGGCAATCATTTCACAACGTATACAAATGCCCAATCATCTTTATGTGAAGCTAATATAATGTTACATGTCAGTTATGATTCAATTTAAAAAAAGTATTTCCCTGCATCCATTTTAGGAACCACAGAAAAAAAGTCCAATATTCAATATGATGATTCAGCTACCCACTGGATAGTATTATAATCCAGTCCATCTGAGCTTCCCCCCTCACATGTGTGTTTTTCTATCACCTGCAACAGAATTAACCTGAGGTGTTATTAATAATGTAGATTCCTGGGGCTCACCCAGGAAGGGAGAAGAGGAACTGCATTTTAACAAGGACTTTTTGCACTCCAATCTTTGAGAAATATTGTGTAGAGGTAATATCTGGGAGGGGTAACTTTTTTTTTTTAATTTATTTGACAGACAGAGATCACAAGTAGGCAGAGAGGCGGACAGAGAGAGATGGGGGGGAAGCAGGCTCCCCGCTGAGCAAAGAGCCCAATGCGGAGCTCGATCCCAGGACCCTGGGATCCTGACCAGAGCCGAAGGCAGGGGCTTTAACCCACTGAGCCACCCAGGCACCCCGGGGAGGGGTAACATTTTAAGTGGTATTGGTGCTTTGTAACTTGGTGTGAATGATTTGCATGTAGAGAAAAAAGGAAAAATATGTAAGGACCCCAAAAACATCAGTGCAAGAATATGTAATGACATACTTTGTCTTTTTCAAAAATTTGCTGAGGGTTAGTTTTGTGGGGGAAATGAGCACAATCTAGTTAAAATTTTATAAGCTTGAAGATTCAGGTGAGATAGCTTATATTTATTATAAATTCCATAAATTTTGTTGGCTTACAATCAGGGATAGCCATACTATAAGAAATATGACACAAAAACAATAATTTCCATAAGCAAAGGTTAATTTTAGCAATCCCGCCTCTATAGATTTAATATGGCTGGTTTGCTTTGAAAAATGGGTGGAAAGGTTACTTTGGCAGCTTTGTTCTTTGGTACTGATCCTGAGCGGTATCTGCCCGGAGGCCACTGCAAAGTGTGAAATTGAAGAGAAATACCAGGCAGGTGGCCAAAGTTTTAGAGACTGGACAGAAAAGTCATTCTTTTTCTTTTGACTTGGGACAGTGCAACCCAATTATCTCTTCTGCATTTGAAGACATATTTTTGGCATACTTTTATAGTACTAGTAAATAACACTTTTTAACTGGAAAACCCCCAAGACAATCATATAGAAATCAAACCTTGTAATCTTTCTTCTTTCCTTATGTCAGCATAGGTCATTCATGTTTTGAAAGCAGC
The DNA here is from genome assembly GCA_003697995.1 of Taxidea taxus jeffersonii. Lineage (NCBI taxonomy): Eukaryota > Metazoa > Chordata > Mammalia > Carnivora > Mustelidae > Taxidea > Taxidea taxus. The sequence goes on along the minus strand of ML105494.1, from coordinate 48,859 downwards.
TTCAGCGAAATCCCCTGGTTTTGATTTTATTAAGATAACTGTTTCATCCATTCATTCTTTCTGATAGTATGCTTCTAAGCCAAACTCATTACCCAATCCCCGTTGTGCACCCAGAGATATCCTTTCCCTTGGGCCCCAGTAGATGGGCACGCATCTCAGGATGCAAAATACTAAAAATAATACCTGAAACACATATCTTTCAGAACCTTCCTTGAACTTTCTGAGAGACAAAAGAAAGAGATTAGTTAACTCAGTAGTGTTGAATTTTAAATAATAAAAACTATATTGGGTGTACTGAATAGAATAGGGGGAAAACGAAAGCGTTCCAGTGATAAAAAAAAAATCATTGAATTGTTTCATTTAAATGATAAAATATTATGCAGCCAATTTTTCAAAGAATCTTCAGCAACTTGAAAATTGCTCATGACAGATACAATGTTGAGAGAAAAGAGCATAAAGAGTATGACCCCAATTATATAAATATATGGAGATTTGAGTACTGAAAAATACTGACAGGAATGGCCAGAATAGTAATGGGGATTTTTCTCTAGCTGTGGAATTTTCTGTTATTTTTATTGTCTTCTTTCTATTTTCCTAAATTCCCTATTTTTTTTTCTAAAAATAATCCCACTAAACTATAAGTAATTTTATTTCTTTGTTTTTTTTTTCTTGTTAATTATTTTTAGTGTATATGCTGGCAAAGCGGCACTGCAAGTCAATTTTGAAGACTAAGCTGGAAATGTTAAATTATAGTATCTTTCCGTTATGATTTCCTGTCCTGGCACCTATCTCCCACCCCCGCTTGCCAAATCTTTTGGCTCTTCCCCTAAATTAGGAGTTTCCCCATCGTAGTGAGCCCAAGTGACACCTGGCAAGCACTCCATCACAGACAGTAATTCTTCTTCCCAGGGATACAGTTTGTTGAGATATAAGACAGACTCAAACCATAGCTTAACATTACTTCCTCGAGCCCGGCTCCCACTAAAAAAATAGTGTCTGAATGTGCAAACAAGAATGATCATGAGTAGGGATGCCTGGGTGGCTCAGTCGGTTGAGCAGCTGTCTTCAGCTAGGGTCATGATCCCGGGGTCCTGGAATTGAGTTCCGCATTGGGCTCCTTGCTCGGCCGGGAGCCTGCTTCTCCCTCTGCCTCTGCCTGCTACTCTGCCTGCTTGTGCTCTCTCTTTCTGCCAAAAAAAAAAAAAAAATCATGAGTATTAGACTTGCCATATCAAAAAACATAACTATCACTTTATTTTTCAAAAATAAATGAATCCCACTGAGCTAAATCAAAGTATATTTAAGAAATTATGTTCATGGGGGCACCTGGGTGGCTCAGTGGGTTAAGCCTCTGCCTTCGGCTCAGGTCATGATCTCAGGGTCTTGGAATCAAGCCCCACATTGGGCTCTCTGCTCAGCAAGGAGCCTGCTCACCCCCCTCACTGCCTTCTGCCTGCCTCTCTGCCTACTTGTGATCTCTGTCAAAAAAATAAATAAAATCTTAAAAAAAAAAAGACTAAGAAATCATGTTCATGGCAGTGGAGTATAAAACATAATGAGCTGCTTTTGTGGGTGATTCAACAGCCCAGTGAAGCTGAGGTAGCCACAAAGGTAATGATCAGGGGTACCTACCAAAGCCAAAAGCATTATTATTAATATATGACAAGGAAGAGTCAATAAACCACAAAAAGAAAAGGGGGAAATAGTGGTTTTTATCTGTTACATACAATAGGGATGGGGTGATGAATGGAACATACATACACATTTATACACATTGTCACACACACTTGTATGCACGGGGGCGTGCATGCACACCCCCCCTCCCCCACATACACACTCTGAAGTCACCTCAGCTGAGAAATCTTGAAGGACATCCAAGTGTTTTCCTGTCATGCTGAGTTGTCATTGTGCTGACTATACTAATCATATCATTGATACTGTGGGGTCTTTACAACGAAGTAATACCAAAATATACTTGAAAAGGCAAAGAAAGAGAAATTGACCAATTATAAGGGGAGAAAAAGAGCAGGGGGATAAACAAATCAAAATTAAGGAAATAAAATGAAGGAAAGGAGTTACTACTAATTAAAGGCAGACTCGGTGCTAATTACAATGATCGTATTATGCATTTATTCCACAAATGCCTGTGGAATATCTCCTGCATGCCTGGGAGTGTAAGAGGTAGAAGGATGAGAGGGATTCAGCTCCTGCCCTGTATTTGTTGTTGAGCGGAGAAGATACATACATGACATCTACACACACCCCAGGGAAGCATTGATTTGTTCAGTTGACAATCACTGACTGATAAGCCAGGCTCTGTGCTCAGCACTGATACGTAGGCATAAAAAAAAAATGGGAATACAAAAATTATATGAAAGCAGAAGAGACAGGGAACCTTTGAAACTTGATATTGGATAATAGATTAGTATTAATATAAGTAAATGTGAAGAATCTTCTTTTTAAAAAATATTCTATTTATTGCCAGAGAAAGAAAGTGCAAACAGGGGGAAGAGCAGGCAGAGGGAGAGGAAGAAGCAGGCATCTTGGGATCAGGACCCAAGCCAAACATAGACATTCAACCGACCGAGCCACCCAGCACCCGTGAATAAACATTCTAATGACGTCATTCAATAGTGACTCAAGCGAGTATCCAATGCAAAGAGCTTATTAGATACTTAGCAGGTGTCAGGTTACATTAAGTCGAGGGCAGATGAACTTTATTTAAAAACAGAGACCTACAAAAATCTAGTTTAATAAAGGAATTAGAAATTACTGTGATTCAGTCACTTATGATAATCATTTATTGTGAAACCAGAAGTCACAATCCAGTGTTCTCTTCTAATAAAATACTCTCGGTGGTTGTCAACAGATTAGACTTTTGTTTGGTATTTCTTCTTCCTAATTTATGGGACTACCTTGAATACCACCATATACCTTGAATACTATAAAAGAAGATTAGTTTTGAGACTCTACAGAATGCAAACATACCAGTCAGAGGCTGTATTGAAGCATTAGCTCAAGCATTAAATCAGGCAAATGGACAACTAAAATTAAAATTCACATTCAGGCAAGACACATATTCTTAAATTCTGCTGGATTAAAGTAAAAATTTATCAGTGATAATGCTGTTTATAAATATGGCGAGACTTTGTTTTATCAACCTCCATGCATTTAAAAAAAATTTTTTTTTCAGTGTTCCAAAATTCATTGTTTATGCACCACACCCAGTGCTCCATGCAATATGTGCCCTCCTTAACACCCACCACCAGGCTCACCCCCCAGCCCCCCAAACCCTCAGTTTGTTTCTCAGAGTCCACAGTCTCTCATGGTTTGTCTCCCCCTCCAGTTTCCCCCAACTCACTTCTCTCCATCTCCCAATGTCTTCCACATTATTCCTTATGCTCCACAAGTAAGTGAAACCATAAGATAATTGACTTTCTCTGCTTGACTTATTTCACTCAGCATCATCCCCTCCAGTCCCATCCATGTTGATACAAAAGTTGGGTATTCATCCTTTCTGATGGAGGCGTCATATTCCATTGTATATATGGACCATATCTTCTTTATCCATTCGTCCGTTGAAGGGCATCTTTTTTTTTAAAGATTTTATTTATTAATTTGACACACAGAGAGATTACAAATAGGCAGAGAGGCAGGCAGGGGCGGGGGAAGCAGGCTCCCCACTGAGCAGAGAGCCCAATTCGGGGCTCAATCCCAGGACCCTGAGATCATGACCTGAGCTGAAGGCAGAGACTTAACCCACTGAGCCACCCAGGCACACCTGTTGAAGGGCATCTTGGTTCTTTCCTCAGTTTGGTGACTGTGGCCAATGTTGCTATGAATATTAGAGTATAGGTGGCCCTTCTTTTCACTACATCTGTATCTGTGAGGTAAATACCCAGTGGTGCAATTGTAGGGTCTTAGAGTAGCTCTCCTCTTAATTTCTTTTTTTTTTTTTAAGATTTTATTTATTTATTTGACAGAGAGAGATCACAAGTAGGCAGAGGCAGTCAGAGAGAGAGAGGGAAGCAGGCCCTCTGCTGAGCAGAGAGCCCGATGCGGGACTCGATCCCAGGACCCTGAGATCATGACCTGAGCCGAAGGCAGGGGCTTAACCCACTGAGCCACCCAGGCACCCTCTCCTCTTAATTTCTTAAGGAATCTCCACACTGCTTTCCAAAGTGGCTGCACGAACTTGCATTCCCACCAACAGTGTTAGAGGGTTCCCCTTTCTCCACATCCCCTCCAAAACTTGTTGTTTACTGTCTTGTTGATTTTGGCCATTCTAACTTGTGTAAGGTGGTATCTCAATGTGGTTTTGATTTGAATCTCCCTGATGGCTAGTGATGATGAACATTTTTTCATGTGTCTGTTAGCCATTTGTATGTCTTCTTTGAAGAAGTCTGTTCATGTCTTCTGCCCATTTTTTGACCTGATTATCTGTTTTGTGTGTGTTGAGTTTGAGGAGTTCTTTACAGATCTTGGATATCAGCCCTTTGTCTGTAGTGTCATTTGCGAATATCTTCTCCCATTCCATGGGTTGCCTCTTTGTTTTGTTGACTCTTTCCTTTACTGTGCAGAAGCCTTTTAAAATATAGCCTCTCACCGGGCTAAGAAAGCTCTGTATGTTTTAGATGTTACATCATGATCAATAGCCCATAGGATTTGGATTTGGATTTTAATACTTATTTGCTAGAGATTTAAGAAATAGTAGGGCTTTTATCAATTCAGTTCGACACATTTATTGAGTGGTTTTTGTTGGAGCAAAAATAATTAGGATAGAGTCTTTAACCTCCATGAACTCACAATCCAATGGGAGAATTTTTTTTACCCAATTTTAAAACTACTTCATTTTCCTCATTTTCAAAATGACAAGACACAGTCCTTATTTCAAGAGAATCTTTGCCCACTTCCTAAGCTCCCTTGCTTCTTCCTCCCCTTCTGTTCCATAAGGGCCAGTGCCCCAGGAACTTTGGAGCCCATTCTCTCCTCCCTTCTTAGGAATGTTAGTTTCAGTTAGTCTTAATTATCCCTCTTCTGTCTAGACATATTCATCTCACTATCTTCGAGTGGATCCTTGCCGAAGAACTTTAAATGCATTCAAGATTCTCCCTTCTCAATAAAAACAAAAACCAAAAAACCAAAAACTTTCCTTAAACCTTATATCCTTCTCCAGCCTTATTGTTCTCTTCCTCTTTACAATCAAATTTCTAAGGAGTCATCTGTACTTCTGACATATTTCTTCACTTCCCACTTATTCCTCAACTCACTAAAAACAATTTCCAGGGGCGCCTGGGTGGTTCAGTCCTTAAGCATCTACCTTCAGCTCAGATCATGGTCCCAGGGGCCTGGGATCGAGCCCCACATCCGGCTCCCTGCTCAGCCAGGAGCCTGCTTCTCCTGCCTGCCATTCCCCCTGCTTGTGCTCTCTTTCTCTCTGCCAAATAAATAAATAAATAAATACCTTAAAAAAAAAAGTTTCCATTTCTTCATCCCCAAACAGCTCCCACTAAAAATTATCTCAACTTTAAAAAAAAAAAGATCTATTTATTTGAGAGAGAGAGAGAGAGTATGTGTGTGTGGGCACAGGGAAGAGGGGCAGGGAGAGAGGGAGAGAGAGTTTCAAACAGACTTCATGCTAATAAGTGTGGAGCCTGACTCGCGGGGCTCAATCTCACATCCCTTATATCACGACCTGAGCCAAAACCAAGAGCTGAACGCCTAACCAATTGCACCACCCAGGCACCCCTGATCTCCTGAACTTTATGGTCATATCTGAGGACATGTATTACTTGACTTGCTCCTTGAAATATCTTCTTTGGCTTTGGCGGCACCATAGTCTCATTTTCTCTCCTCTCAATGACTGTAGTGCAGAAGCAAAACAGCAACAGCGGGACGCCTGGGTGGCTCAGTTGGTTAAGCAGCTGCCTTCGGCTCAGGTCATGATTCCAGCGTCCTGGGATCGAGTCCCACATCGGGCTCCTTGCTTGGCAGGGAGCCTGCTTCTCCCTCTGCCTCTGCCTGCCACTTTGCCTGTGCTCGCTCTCTCTCTCTCTCTCTCTCTAACAAATAAATAAATAAAATCTTAAAAAAAAAAAAAAACCAGCAACAGCAATCCTGGGGTGTTTACTTCACATACCCAAAAGGGGCAAGAGGCAGTCAACATTCCCTTCCACTCTTCAACCTCAAATACTCTTCATCCTAGAAGGCCAGGGTCCAGGCTATCCTTGCCGCTTGAGTCTTTTCCCAGGTGAGATGACAGGGAGAATTATTTTAGGTAAACCATGGCTATGTCCCAGAAGATGGGAGTAGAAGGAAGAGAGGTTCTGAGACTAGGAATTAGGCCTGGAAACTTTTCTCCTGTCCTCCTTTCCACCCTTCCCTCCTAAATTTTTTTTTAAAGATTTTATTTATTCATTTGACAGAGATCACAAGTAGGCAGAGAAGCAGGCAGAGAGAGGAGGAAGCAGGCTCCCTGCTGAGCAGAGAGCCTGATGTGAGGCTCAATCCCAGGACCCCGAGATCATGACCTGAGCCGAAGGCAGAGGCCTTAACCCACTGAGCCACCCAGGCGCCCCCACCCCTAAATTTTAAGGTAGCTGCCATATACCTACTGATATGAGAAAAGGAAAAGGTGCTCAGCCTCACTGTAGCTCAGGAAATGGGAATTAAAATAGCAATATTTTAACCCTTGGAAGGATTCTGAATAGGAGAGAGATATGATTTAAATGCTTTGCAAATCAACATATCTTTGTTCAATTAAAGATCATGAAATGCTGTGTAACCATCTAGATTTGTCTCAAGACATGTATGACACAGATCAGGGTTTATAGAATATGAGATAATGGTATTTTGTTTTTCATAAAGAGTGGAATGAATATGAATATGTATCTCCATATATATTACCAAAATTCAGAAAACCAGACTTGCAATCCGGACTCTATTTTCTGGCTCCTTCTCAGCCTTATTCCTCCCTTCCCCAAAGTCTAAAGGCTAGAATTTTTTAAGGCTAGTCCTACCAAACGCTGTACTTTCCTCACACTGAACACACTTGAGGCTGTCTTAGTTGAGACCACAGCCCAATGCACTCACTTTTTTTTTTAAAGATTTTATTTATTTGGCAGAGAGAGATCACAAGTAGGCAGAGAGGCAGGCAGGGAGGGGGGGCAGGCTCCCCAGTGAGCAGAGAGCCTGACGCGGGGCTGGATCCCAGGACCCATGACCCATGACCCACGAGACCATGACCTGAGCTGAAGGCAGAGGCTTAGCCCACTGAGCCACCCAGGCGCCCCTGCACTCACCTTTTTATCTCTAACCTGGATCACTTACTCGAGCTCCAGACACAAATACCCAGCCACCTGCTCGACATCTCCACCACTTGCTTGTCTCAAAAGCACATCCGGGTTCCTTTTCAGGTTTCCCTGTCAGAAAATGACCCTACCATGAAATTAACAGCCAGTTCCGTGGACCAGAAACTTTCTCCCACTCCTGACAACTCTGCCTCCTAAATCTAAGCCTGGTCTGTCTGCTCCTCTCCTGCTGGGCACCCCCAGCACCAGCATCTTCGCTCACACCTCCAGGATCACTACTGTAGGCTCCAGCAGCTGCGTCCCAATCCTCCTCCTGAATCCGCTCAAGCCCTTCTCCAGTATGTTCTTCTCACACAGTAAAGATCTTTACAAAATTCGGATTATAGCACTGGTTATTTAAAGCTCTTTAGCAAATCCTCCTGCTCTGGGGACAAATACTCAAATCCTAAACATGATCTACCAACATGTCCCGCCTGACCCCTCTGTACTCTCCAGTCTCACGGACTACCCTTCTTTGCTTTCAGCTGTAGCCATACTGAATGTCTTAGTTTCTTCAACACTTTATGTTCTTTTCAGCTACAGAGCCCCTGCACGGGGTATTCCCTTGCCTGGGGCCACTCTGCTCCCACTAGGGAACCCATATAGTTTTTCTTCTTCTGAGCCAGCTATCGCTTGCCTGATGCCCTGGGGCCTGGACCAGGTGGGGTTCCCCTGGGGCATTCCCTCAGAGAGCCGTGGATACCTTTCTTTCATAGCACTTAGCCAGTGTTACCGCGTTGAATCCAATTCTAATTATGCATTTCTCCCTATAATTTATTTTACTTTGTGATTTACTGCAAACTTCATGAGAATAGGAATAGGGTCTGGTTTTGTTCACCCTAGTTTTCCTACCACCTACCACATTACCTAGCACGCTTAAGGCACTCGGCTGAATATTCACCACCAAAGGATGTAGTATCTTAATTTAAATAACCATAAGTTGTCCCAAATAACTTGAAATGTTGCCATATATTCCCCCTTTCCTCTTTCAGTTCTTTTTCAATTTTTCCTTAAACCCCTTTTACATTTTCTCACTCCCTCAACCTCTTTTAAATCTTCTGGCATTTGCTTCCTATCCTCTGTTATCAGAGACCTTATTTGGTAACATTTAAGGTAAGTCCAATACCACCTTTAAACCGCTCTCTGAGTATTCCCGAATCTAGGGAAAAAATCCAAGTTGTGACTTTCTCCGCTGTGTTTCTCAAACTTAGTGCATTTTTCCTCTTGCTCCCTTTTCTACCCCCCACCCCACTGGCAATTACATCAACCATCAACCAGGGGTGACAGTGAGCCTACAGGACCCATCTTCACCGTAGACTGTTTCCTCCTTCTTTAGGTATGTGTTATACAACTTTAGGAGATGTTAGATCTAGTAGATGATGAGCTTATGGTTATGACCTCAGTTATGACCTCATCTCCAAAATACCCCACCTCCCAGCTTTCCAACAGGGACATCTGACATGTACTTAGCCTCCTGTACTTCTTCTTTGAAGCACTCCCCACAATTGTATTTAAACACTTATTTTAGAATTAGTTGTTTAATATCTGACTCTCCCACAATTAAGCCCTACAGCTGCTTGTCAGTTACATCCACAGTGCCAGGCACGACGAAACTCAATAAATAATATTGAATGAGTGAATATAATTAACTGAGGTAACAATCTGGCAGATTGTCCCACTTGATTATGCTTTTCTCTAGGCGACTAAATAATCTCATTAAATTTGATCATTGCTATACATTAAATACTATCATTAAATATTACTAATACTTTGGGCACCTGTGTAGCTCATTCGGTTAAGCATCTGCCTTTAGCTCAGGTCTTGATCTCAGAGTCCTGGGATGGAGCCCTGTGTTGGGCTCCCTGCTTAGTGGGGAATCTGCTTCTTCCTCTCCCTCTGTCTCTCCTCCCCACCTCCCCCTTCGCTTGTGCTCCCTACCTCTCTCTCAAATAAATAAATAAAATCTTTAAAAAAGTAAATATCAGTAACACTGATATTTAAAAAACAGTAACACTGAATTTAAGTAATTATGTCAAATAAGTTAAAAACTTACACTTAAATAGAAACTATATAATTTTTTTAAAAGTTTTTTTTTTAGTAATCTCTACACCCAATGTGGGGCTCAAACTCACGACCCAGAGATCAAGAGTTGCATGCTCTTCTCATTGAACCAGCCAGGTGCCCTAAAACTATATGATTTAAAGCAACATTTCAAGAAATGCAAAAATGTAGGTATAATAAACTTTTCATATCCATCCTCATTGATTTTGATGGTTACGTATCTTTCCCACATTTCCCTTAGTTTAGAGTAAAAGTCATCATCCTTAGGATCTTCTCCATGTCTAGAATTTCAGGTGGTTTCAAGAGTTATTGTAACCATCTTCCCAGAGATTCAAATGCAACAAGAATTTGAGTATTTTCTCCATACCAAGCACCGTATCAAATATTTTATTTTCTCCCTATTAGACCTCTCCAGAGTGGAGGATCTTTCTAAACCCAGCAAGGTTTCTCTTTGGCTTCATTTCTGTAAGGTGGAAAATGGCCTTTCAAAAATTTCTAAGCAGCTCTTCACACCTTCAATTTCCTCTATGTTGTGTGCCTCCAGAAAAGGGAGGTTTAGAATAACCCTTGAGTTAAAGAGTTAAATACTATTCATGAAAAGCCCATGTGTATGTATCACTTCTTTGGAAGAATGATAGTTTCCCAAGATTTGGAAGAAAATAGAAAAAAAAAATCACAAAAGGTAATCCAGTCAAAGAGAAAAGCCACTGAAAACACTTAAAACTTAACTAAAAGGAAAGGTAACTGGGATATGTTTCAAATACTATATGCGAGATCCTACTTACTGTTCATGAAACCCCTCATAGATACGGTACATACTCCACCATCCACGGTAAGCCCTTTAGCATGTAAGTGACCTGCATCCCCATGAAGAGTGGACTTCATGTCTTACTCATCTTTCTCTTCAAAACATGGGCACACATACATGTGCAAACATACATGCATACACACACATGCATTTGTGCACACACACACACCCCTAGCAAAGAACCTGGCACAGAGCAGACTTTCCCAAATTTCATTAAAGCCAAACTAAACTATCTTATGAGCCGTATAAGAGGTACAATTAGATATTTCACATGAAATGAATTATGAAAAAGTAATTTTTTATTTATATAGATGTGAAACTACTTACTCAGATGGGTGTTAGAGCTGACATAATATGCAGAACTTCCCAAACGCTTGGGTTTTTTTTCCCACTAAATCATAATTCTCTATTATCACTAACAGCAATATTTTAGTTTATTTCTTTAGCTTATGGGGATAGGAAGATGAATTATTTAGAAAATAATTTAAAATGACCTCAAATAGGGATGCCTGGGTGGCTCAGCTGGGCAAGCTCCCGACTCTTGATTCCAGCTCAAGTCATGATCTCAGGGTCCTGGGATCGAGCCCTGTGTCAGGCTCCGAGCTCAATGGGGAGTCTGCTTCAGGATTCTCTCTTGCCCTCTGCCCCTTCCCCCAGCTCGAGCTCATGCATGCAGTCTCTCTCTCCAATAAATAAATCAATCTTTAGAAAAATTACCTCAAGTAGGAAGGCACTGGGCATATTTTATCAATCCTATTTTGCTACAGTTTTCTATTCTCTTGTCCCTGAGATAAAATGTTCAGTATTCCAAAAGGGAGATAATGTGCCTCCACTGCAGTGAGGCTGGAGAAGTGGGATATGTAAATCCTGTCCTCCGTTTTCCCTCTTGGACATTCCATCAATATCAAATCATATATAGAGAATTTTTTTAAATATTTTATTTATTTATTTGAGAGAGAGACAGTGAGAGAGACTCTGAGCGAGGAGAAGGTCAGAGGGAGAAGCAGACACTCCATGGAGCTGGGAGCCC
>ML105494.1:23161-37211 GCA_003697995.1 Taxidea taxus jeffersonii | reverse complement strand
ATGTGGGACTCGATCCCGGGACTCCGGGATCATGACCCGAGCCGAAGGCAGTCGCTTAACCAACTGAGCCACCCAGGTGCCCTCAAATCATATATATATAGCGCAGACACCTTAGCTGGGATCCTCACAATGTTTTGCTTGGATAGCGGGCTGCCCCTCCCCCTCACCACCCTCCCCTCACCCCCATGTTACAATTCTAAGAGAGCTAAGGCTCGTGAAGGTACGTCATCTTCCTTCCTTGAGTCCCCTTTTGTGCCCATCGCCGTGCTGCAAACACAGGGGGATGATTCAGGCCAGAACTGCTGTTGCTTTGTACGAAAGAGTATGTCACAAGATGTAAAGAAGAGTTAAAATCAACTATGAAGGAGAAAGAATAAGGTTATACTACATTTATATAAAGTTTGGTGATGTTTAAAACATAAATTTAGGGCGCCTGGGTGGCTTAGTCATGAAGAAGCATCTGTCTTCAGCTCAGGTCATGATCCCACCAGCCTGGGATGGAGCCCATATCGGGCTCCCTGCTCAGCGGGGAGCCTGCTTTTCCCTTTCCGGCTCTCCCTGCTTCTGTTCCATCTCGGTATCTCTTTCTGTCAAAAATAAATAAAATCTTAAATAAAATAAATAAACCATAATTTTAATTTAACATTTTAAAAATTAATCTCATAAGAGAAAAATAAAACCAACATATCACTGTCTTATCATACATAACATAGCATTAACTCTTATTTTTGAAGTCATCAATATTTTAAAATCCTAATGGTATCTACACACCTATATCAGACAATTTTTTTAAGTAGCAGTAATTAAATTCAATAACCATTTGATTAGCTTCTTGTGCAAGGCATGACACCAGAAGCCAAAAGGAGCTCAGAGATGAAGATGACTTGCCTTTGATTTTTTTTTTTGAAATGTCTTTTTTTAAAAAAAGATTTTATTTATTTATTTATTTATTTGAGAGAGAGCGTGAGCATGAGAAGAGGGAGGGTCAGAGGGAGAAGTAGACTCCCTGCCAAGCAGGGAGCCCAATATGGGACTCGATCCCAGGACCCTGGGATCATGACCTGAGCCAAAGGCAGTCGTTTAACCAACTGAGCCACCCAGGTGCCCCGTCCTTGCTTTTTTTCAATTTTTCAAAAAATTTTTTAAAGATTTTTATTTATGTATTTGACAGAGATCACAAGCAGGCAGAGAGGCAGGCAGAGAGAGAAGGATGGGAAGCAGGCTCCCTGCTGAGCAGAGAGCCTGATGTGGGGCTTGATCCCAGGACCCTGAGATCATGACCTGAGCTGAAGGGAGAGGCTTAACCCACCGAGCTACCCAGGTGCCCCCAATTTTTCAATTTTTTAAAAATTGAAAGCATAATAAATGACGACATGGAAATAACTATAATAGAAGCAGAAGTTTAGAATTATGAGAACGAGTATAGTGGCTTACAAGGCATAGATGGGAAAATTTTATGAAAGAGGTGACCTTTCAACTGGACCTTGAAGAATTAGCAAGACTTTCACAGACAAAGGGGAAGGTATTCCAGGCACCATGAACTAAATAACATCATGGAAAAAATCAATAAAATCCATGCCTGTGTTGACGTTTCTGTTCTCAACTGAATGGTCACTTCAGTTACCTGAAGACTGTTTCTCTTTCTTTGAGTTGTTAATCTAAGGCCGTGCTTTTGTGAGGGGCTATTTTTATTTCCAGAAGTATCACCTCCCAAACTAGAGATCGGTCACTGTCATCAAATTATAGCCAAACAATTTCACATGGGACTAGCCTCACGTGAGCTGGAGATCCATGGAGAATTTGAAAGTCTGTAAATTCCCAGAAATTAAAAAATTTAGAAAATCTAACCAACGGGTGCCTGGGTGGCTTATTCGGTGAAGTGTCTGCCTTCAGCTCAGGTCATGATCCCAGGGTTCTGGGCTCGAGTCCCGCATTGGGCTCCTTGCTCAGTGGACAACCTGTTTCCCCCTTTCCCTCTGTGGCTCTCCCAGCTTATGCTTTCTCTCTGTCAAATAAATAAAAATTAAAAAAAAATCTAATCAATCACACTGAAAGGCAGGGCAGCATATAGTCTCAAGTGCAAAGGTTCTAGAAGAGATGACTGCGACCAGCTGTATACTAACATTTAACCTAGTTCCAAGTCATTATCCTTTTTGAAACTTTCATCAACCATTCTTAAAGCAATAGGCTCTGTCCCTGTGCTACATAGTAGGTGTTCAAAAAAATATTAGCTAGATGACAGACCTTTTTTACATGACTTTTGTGCCCACTTTGTATTAACGGTTGTTGAAATATTACATAAAAAGAACCTGCTCTGAACACTGAATTCTACACTTATTTAATGTCTTCTACATCCAAAGCATTGGGAGATTGTAGACCTGTTCAGTGTGTAGAATGGTTTCTCATGCAGTATCTAATTTGATGCTTATAACAATCCAGAGGGATTAGTAGGGCAAATCCCACTACTCCTATTTATGGTTGGGACTACAGAGATTCACCAAGGTCAGGAGACTTGTCCAAGGTCAGAGAATTAAACCGTGGCTTAGACTTAGATTTGCTCTCAGTCTACTTTCCACAGGGTCACACAGCTTCTGTACATTAGTGCCTTTCTTTGACTAGTCTTGATTCATACTCCTTGCAAAGGAGACTTGATTTATGTAGCCAATAATTATTACTATCTGTTCAGATCTATCCATCTCTGTATCTACCTATCAAAAGAGGACTATATGTAAACAGAAAGCATAGAAGCAATTGCATTTCTTTCTTTTTTTAAAAAATATTTTATTTATTTATTTGTTAGAGAGAGAGAGAGAGAGAGAACGAGCACAGGCAGACAGAGTGGCAGGCAGAGGCAGAGGGAGAAGCAGGCTCCCTGCCGAGCAAGGAGCCCGATGTGGGACTCGATTCCAGGACCCCAGGATCATGACCCGAGCCGAAGGCAGCTGCTTAACCAACTGAGCCACCCAGGCACCCCCGCAATTGCATTTCTCTTTCAAAACAAACAAACTTTTAATAAAAAAAATTCTGATGAGAGCACAAATTAGTTTAAGCTTAAGATTATGGTAATGTTCACGAACATATTACAGAACACTCAGGAAGAATCTCTAGCTGAGCACCTTAAATTTCTCCCGAAATCCCTTCTCATCATTATTCGAATCGGACCAGTGACATTTCTATGCATAAACGTGCAGTGCTAATTTACACATAACACAAAATGTTCTCAAGTTGTCTTTGGCCAATGGACTGAGAACAAGGAGCCTGACTTACATTCCACAGATCTAAATAATAATTTGGTGGTTAGCTCATTACAGGGAATGTGGTGGTGTAAAACAACCATAGTACATCTATTCTGGGATTTTAGGGTTTCTACAGAATCTGTCCATGATTTGTTTATGATGTGGACATGATTGACTCTGTCAGTTACTAATAAATGGTAAATAAAAAAGTAACCTGTGATATTAAAGTACTACATTAGCTACATTGTGATTAAATTACAGTAACACCGCCAGCTATAAACCTTTATAGAATCTTCTCAACCATGCAGTAATTCTCCTAACTATACTATTATGTAGAGCACAAATATTTCTTTGTAAGTCCAAAGCCATACATCAGGGAAGCGTTTACTGCTGAAGCTAGATTGAGAGTAAATGCATCTTGGGTTGCTATGAATAAAAGCTCTAGCTTCTCATTACTTTATGACAAGACACAGAAATTCACTTTACTTTTCATTTAAGCTTTTCGGCTTCCGTTTATAGATGTATGCCTTCACGCTTTTATTCCCTTCCTGCTTCAGCCGTACGTAATAAATGATTATAAATTTTCACATGTGACCACCTCTCTGCTAGTCTCATGCTTAATGCACAAAGTTAGGAAGCCGCAGGTAAAATTTCACAAACACTTTTATTTATGATGTTGTCCTTGGTAACGGAAATTTCAATGTACTGAAATGAAAAGTATGATTAAAGGGATACGACATCCTGACAAGGATAGTAGAGGGCAGCCTTCTATTTCCTACTGAAAATATATAATACTTTTTTGACATCAATTTCATAGAGAATAGACATGGGTTCGTTGTGGAAAAAAGACACAAACATGTTTCTAACTTCAGTCTTCTTGAATTTTCACTTTTATAACTTATATTAGAAATACCTTATCTGCAGCGATGAGCTCACGATATGAAAAATCTTATTATTAAATTACTATTATTAAAATTTAATATCAAGGACCGAACAGAAATTGGGGAAAAATAAAATCTGGAATGAAACAATTCCTTTCCTGGAAGGCAATATATGTAAAAAGGTACTTTTTTCCCCTCCTGTTTTAGTTATTTCAGTAACTGATTTTATTATTTTAAATCTCTATGTTGCAAAAATGCGACAGGACCAAATTGGAGAAGTTAGAAAATTCATAAAGAAACTTAGTTAGCCTCTTGTGTATTTCCCCCAAATTACTATCAGGCAAACAAAATGCAAGGCAAGTGTGTCTACTTATCATAACAATAATATGTGAATGCTTGAGGCTATGAGTTACCCTTTTCCTACAACTTGAGGGAAGAAAAAACCCAAATAATGCTTAGCACTTCCTCCAGCAAAATCACTTCTCAAATCAAATTCTGCTGCTAAAAAGTGCAGTTTCTGTGACTGGAAATTAGAATTGCTTCAGACATGCTGGTTTCACTCACAGTCTTACTCTGGTCTCCAGCCAGTTAATAAAATGTGTTATCAGTAGATTTGAGTTCAAGGATCATTATAACTCCTTCAGCCTTGTTCTGCCACAGCAAGGCGTTGAGAGCTATTTCCTACTCAATGAAGGAAGATATAACATCTTGATTTCAAATCTCTGGAAATAAGATACTGTGGAAACCTTAAAAACATATATCCTTTTGATTTCGTATCTATGGAAATAAGAAACTGGAAACTCACTTTGAATGGCTGCAGACTGAGCCAGAGATGTGGCCAATCTCTGCGCATTCCTAACTGGATAATATTTAGAACCTTCCATGTCCCCGATGCACGCAGAGTGTGTCTGCTGACTTTCCACATTGTGCAGAGCACAGCACTAAGTAAGCCGGGGAAGGAGTGGAGACCTGCAGAAGAGCATCAAGCATAGCTCTTGTCGTCTAGCAGCTTACAGTCTAGCAAGGAAGATAAGACTTGCACGCAAATAACTAAAATTACAAGCCAGCAAATAATCAGAGCCATATGAGCAGCGAGGTAAATGCCACGAAATTACATCGCATTGGAAGGGCCGAGTGTAAATGCCATCTGGTAGTTGCAGGGAGTTTGGGTGGTCTGTCCGTCGGTCTCAGTTCATGGCTCGGGCAGAGGTCAGTAAATTCAGTAGATCTGAGTGCTGCCAGTTAAGGGCCAAGAGCCAAAGACCCTGCAGCGTCCGTGGTGCCGTGGACAGATCCAGAGCACGAGCAGAAGGAGAGGGTAGGAAAAGGGAGAGGGACGATAATCCAGAGAACCGCAGGCGAGAGCGGAAAGACAGCACCCTCAGCAGCAGAAGCTCAGTGCTGTTTCCCTTACGACACGGGACGTGCTGAAGAAATCCTTGAAAGGTACTTTGGGTTTTGCATTAATGAAAGGAAAGGATTTTAAAAGCCGAGGCAGAGGGCTTGCTGTACAATACATGTCCACAGTCGTTACATTTTTAAGCAACTATTCAACTGCTCTATGGGCTAAAAAAAAAAAAAAAATCGAGTCTGTGCAACATTTCAACAACCTCACAGCTTCAATAACTGTTCCTACAAATACTTTCTGACAGCTTCCATTTGTTGCCCTGCTATTGCAGAACCCTGAAAAATATATTGTGTCTCATGTCAGTTATAAAAATAACACCACAAATTATAACCAAAACAAAATTACCCAGTAATTATCATTTAGATGTCCACTTGAATCCTTTTCAGAATTACTGTTACTTTAGTCTGCCATTAGGAGCCAGACAATTTAATACAAGGCACACCAGAGGGGTTTATTTAAATCTTACTTCTTTACCATGTGCTACAATAATATCTGAAATCTACCTTTCGGAGCACTCTGTGAGTGCCTTAATCTCAAGAGCACTTCTAAATACATTCAATACTTACAGCCTTAGATTTGACAAAAATAGGCATGGTAAACATGTGGTGTCAATTATGGGAAAAAACTGAACAAAGGTTAGAGGCATAAGAACAGAGCTCACACTTTCTTTTAACTTGTTAATGTCTCTGACCCTTTTGTCCCCCCAAAAAAGTCACTTTAATCAACATTATATGCATTTCATTCTGGCCTTCCCATTTAAGAGCCTGTAAGAAATGTTTGGCTATCAATTATACACATCAAGTTGATATGCTGCAGGACTGGGGGGTCATTTGTGCTTGCAATTAGATCTGAGAGGGCTTGAGGAGACCCACATGGTTAGCAAGGCTTCCTCTCTCCGCCCTACTCAACCTTTTTGAAACTGCAAGAGATGAGGAAGCTTCATTAAACTTATCCAGGACCTCTCTTCTCATCCTAGAAATTGAAAAACCATGATCATAAGTATAGTGAGTTTCAGCTCTGGGGCCTTCTTTGCCAGTTTTGTATGACCCCCCTCTCCCACCATATTCACATAGCCATTAGTCACACACACACACAGAGATTTTTTTTTTAAGATTTATTTATTTATTTATTTGACAGAGATCACAAGTAGGCAGAGAGGCAGGCAGAGAGAGAGGAGGAAGCAGGCTCCCTGCTGAGCAGAGAGCCTGATGTGGGGCTCGATCCCAAGACCCCGAGATCATGACCTGAGCCGAAGGCAGAGGCTTTAGCCCACTGAGCCACCCAGGCACCCCCCCCACACAGATTTTAGTTAAATACATTTAAAAATGGATTCTGGACTTGCTTTGAGTGTCATCTGAAGGCAAAACAGTCATCCAAGTGTGAGTCTGGCCACAGGTATCTGCAGTACTGGTGGAAGACATGGGTCAGCACACGTTAAGTATCCCATTTATAATCACAGACCAGGGTATAACACACAGGAGGCCACAGCACTGCTTACATCCTCTTAGTCTTACAGGAAAGTTGATGAGATGTGCAATCTAAAATGATAAGAAGAGATTCTCAGTTAAGAGGTCTTGAACTGGTGTGGCTTCAGACCCAACTCAACCGCTCAATGTCTATGTTACAAACGCACAAACAGAAGGAAAACTATCTTGTGACCACAGTGTGCTAATAGATATTTTAAATGGTGTTCTGGGTACATCTGAAGACCAGGCTAGGGCTCCAAAGCAGATCAATATGTGACTTCTTTTATTTAACTTCATGTATTCTTGCCTTCCTGTCCTTCTCTCTAACCTCAGAGTCTCAGATAAGAGGACCCACCATCCATTGGATTTCAAAGCAGATTTTTTAAAAAAGATTTCATCTGAGTTAGAGAGAGGGAGAACTCAGAATGGGGGGGAGAAGCAGACTCCCCCTGAGCAGAGACCAAGTCCTGGGACTTGACTCCAGGACCCTGAGATCATGACCTGAGCCGAAGGCACACACTTAACTGAGCCACTCAGGCACCCCCTCAAAGCAGATTTTAAAAGATACTCCTTCAACATTCCTTCATTCATTCAACAAATGTTTACTGAGTGACTCCCATGTATAACACATGGTGTTTCGTGCTGCTTTAGATTTATTAGTAATATTTTTTGAATATATACTGTACGTTGGAGTCAAAATCATCTCTATATGATACGGTGCCTTATCCCAAAAGAACTCCACCTTAAATTGAACAGTTTGAGGAATTAGGAAAAAATAACTCCAAATGCTGGGGCTCCTGGGTGGCTCAGTGGGTTAAAGCCCCTGCCTTCAGCTCAGGTCATGATCCCGAGGTCCTGGGATCAAGCCCCACATTGGGCTCTGCTTGGCAGGGAGCCTGCCTCTCCCTCTCTCTCTGCCTGCCTCTCTGCCTGCTTGTGATCTCTGTCCGTCAAATACATAAATAAATAAAATCTTAAAAAAAAAACAAAACTCCAAATGCCAATTAGGGGCAGCCATCCGACCTTCAACTTTACAGGAGGTGGGGAGGCTAGGAGTAGATTTTGATGGTCACAAGCATATTAATGTACAATTTTCAAATGCCATGTTTTTCCTAATGCACGGAATATTAGAATGTTTGGAGACTGCTGTGTGCAAGGAACATCTTTAATTGATGCACTTTTTACCGCAGCATTGTACTCCGCGGTCTCTTCCCCTATGTGTGAGCTTGTTATAGTATATAGTGGTGTGTATGGCAAAAGGAGAGGAAACATACAGAGATGACTTTCTTAATATTATATTCTTTTATGATGTTAGTGCCTTTGGCTTTGCTCCTGAAAGCATATGTTCTTCTCATGTTTGTTTTCAACATACTAATCTAGTGAATAAACCATTTTTATTAGAGGACTTTATACTGATGAATTGGAAATACTACTTTCCATCCGTAAGTCTAATTGTGTATACCCTTTGAAGGTAAATGCCTGCGTAAATTGATTTTCTATTAAGAATGGGTGTTTTGTTTGTTTTAAGGGAGTTTTAAAAAATCATTTCTTGTTATAGATCCAATTGTTTTTAAATATTTTTAAATGTCAACATAGAGGAATCTAATAGTCTCCCACGGTTACAATCTCCCAGTAATGTCCTCATGGACTTAAAATTTGTCTGTATATCCTCCAAAATGTTGAAGTAAATGGGACAAACCAGCTCACAAATAAATTAGCATGTCTGTTTTCCAATTCAATGACAATTTTTTTTGATGTTTAATACAGCTGAGATTCCATAAAAGTTTAACCTCCAAACAAAATGTAGTAATCACATATTCATCGATTAGGTTTTATTACAAATAGTACCCCAAGGTTCTGTGCAAAATAAATTATTACAAATTGCCTACAAATGAACTTGGAATATTTTATCTGGTTTAAAAAAGAGCTAAGAGAAATGGAGTCTATGGGGCGCCTGGGTGGCTCAGTGGGTTAAAGCCTCTGCCTTCGGCTCAGATCATGATCCCAGGGTCCTGGGATTGAGCCCCACATCGGGCTCTCTGCTCAGCAGGGAGCCTGCTTCCTCCTCTCTCTCTGCCTGCCTCTTTGCCTACTTGTGACCTCTGTCTGTCAAATACATAAATAAAATCTTTAAAAAAAAAAAAAGAGGGATGGGGCCTAGATACACTTTGAAAACCTGAAAATACGTGGTCATAGAAACAAGGAAGAAAAGGAAGTTCCTGAGTTCCTCTTTCCCCTCCAGGAGAGTTGAAGCATATGCCTGAGTTATTACAATGCATTGATCTGACTCCAACCTGAAGTTACTAAGGTTTTATAAGGCTGCAATAAAGCTTTCTTTGCATTAACCAGCCAAGCACATAAACATTTTAATGAATTGTTTTTACATGGTTCATTGGGCAGCTACCAGGCTTCTATAATACAAATCACATTCAGCTTTCTCATGATGGTTGTACTTTCTCAGTTTACCAAATGCAAATTAAATATCATGGCTATGGAGCCTCATCAAATACTTGATTATTCGAGCATGAGAAATTCTCGGCCTGGAATCTGCTGTGTTCTGGGATAGTCGCTCAAAGGGCTGAATCTCAGAGAATTGCAACTCTCAAGCTTCCAAACCCAAAGTGAAATTTATCACGATAGTCATGGAGACCACTAAAAAAAAAAAAAAAAAAAAGCCCCTCAAAGTCACCACAACGTTGAAATGGTTTAAGGCAATGAATGACAGTATTACCAGGAGGACCAAGTAGCTGAATCACCATCAATCACGAAGAGATGGGATCCCCAAACTGATATTTCTCTTAGTGACCTGAAGGCTGGAATGAATTATTGAACTCAATACCGATGCAGATCAAATCTCCTCGGAATAATTAAGTATCATTACTGACAAACATTTGTGTGCATTCTAGTCAACACTTAAAGTAACACTAAATTATTAAATATTTATTACGTCTTCTGAGAGCTTTATGACACTGTATGTATTTTTAAGATTAAAGATGAGCCCAACACATAATTTAATAATGAATGCAAATTATAAATGAATATTTAACAAACTATACCACATTTTATGTCTTAACATCTCTTCTGCCACTGAGATGACTAAATGAGAAACGGCCACATGATGAATTGTCCTGCTGCCTAATGCCCCAGGGAAAACAAGGTGTTTTCACCTTGATGTGGCCTTTAAAATAAATTAATTTGTTAACATTTAAAAATGCAGTGTAACAGATGACATAAAACATTTATAAGACAGTTTATGACCCAACCAACCATGTTCTAATCCAATAATATTTATTAAAACATTTTATTTGGCTAATCATTTCGTGGTCAAGATTTGGAAATGTTTGTTTTTCAAGTTGAGTCAAGGATTTAAATGCTACTAATGGTACCATAAAGATGTTATATGGTGTTAATATAACCCGAGTATTAAAAATATAATGAATTTGCTATTTATGAACCATTAAGTTTTACCTTACCCCCAGAATAAATTTTATATCATTACAGACCTATTAATACACCCTTCTCTGTTTTTGCATCCTCCTAATTCCATCTACTACCTGCCCTAAGATATATTTGCAAGCCAAATTTAGAAATATATGAAGATAAATCAGATTTTTATTTATTTATTTATTTTGCTCTGGAAAATATGTTTGTCTTGAGCACAGAGTAGGCAGTGGTTCTTTCCCACTTTAATTTATGGTTATCACCTTAGTGTTTCTGAATAAGCCAGGAATCCCTGCATATATTAAGACATGGGTCAGATAATTCCCTCTAGTAGAAGTTTCAGCTCTTCCGCTAAACTAAAACCTTGAGAGAGGGCTTTCTTACCATTATTGAAAAATTAAAGGACCTCAGATTTCTTCAACTCTGCACACCATTTAACTCAGTGATTCTGGGACTAAAACATAGAGGAAATCTTATTTATTAAAATGTTTATACATATAAACATATCTGCCAGTAAAACATTGGCAACAACCCCAAAATATGAGCTATGGGGTAACTCTGGACCACCCACTAGACAGAATATTATATAGCCATTAAAAACCTTGTGTCTGGGGCGCCTAGTGGCTCAGTGTGTTAAAGCCTCTGCCTTCGGCTCAGGTCATGATCTCAGGGTCCTGGGATGGAGCCCCGCATCGGGCTCTCTGCTCAGCGGGGAGCCTGCTTCCCTTCCTCTCTCTCTGCCTGCCTCTCTGCCTACTTGTGATCTCTCTCTGTCAAATAAATAAATAAAATCTTTAAAAAAAAAAAACAAAACCAAAAAACCTTGTGTCTGGAGATGCCTGGCTGGCTCATTTGGTAGAGCATGTGACTCTTGATCTCGGGGTTATGAGTTCAAGCCCCATGTCGGGTATGGAGATTACTCAGTAACAAAAGCTTTATAATAAACAAACAAAATATTGTCTCTGTATCATATTTAGGGCCATAGCAAATGCTGTGCTTAAAACAGAATGCTAAGGGGTGCAGGGGAGAACTTTAAAGATACAAAATTGAATCTGGTACCTGAGCAGACTATGTCAAAGTAAAACAAAATCCTAAAAGAAGAAGAAAACTATAATACAGGCAGAAAGTATGAGCAGTTACTTTTATTTAGTGTCAATGAAATAATGTATGTAGTATATGAAATCCTTTAAAACAAAATATTGTTTTTAAATAAAGTAAGGAGTTTGGGGCACCTGGATGGCTCAGTTGGTTTAGTGTTGGACTCTTGATTTTGGCTCAGGTCATAATCTCAGGGTCGTGAGATTGAGCCCCCCGGCAGGCTCTGCACTGAGCGTGAGCCTCTTTGGGATTCTCCGTCCCTCTCCCTCTGCCTCTCCACACCCCCTACTCCCCACTGCTTGTGCATAGGATTGCTTGCTCTGTCTCTCTCAAAAAAATAAAATAATAAAAAAAATTAAGTAGGGAGTTTGAATTAATACTACTAGTTAATAATATGTATCTCTCTTCTCCCCAGCATTTGGAAATAGTCTGGATTTAGTCATGGTGCTTATATCTTACTGTTCTTGGGGGGAATTCTTTCATTATTATTATACATAATTGCATCTGTCACAAAACAGGGCATTATAGATTAGTTAGAAAGACATTATGATAAGGATCATCTTAATTGTCTTGAATTGTTAATTTCAAGACCACATTTATTGCCCATTTGGTTCTTCCTTTTCTATAGCCACTCTCTGCTGCCTTTTTCCTCCCTCCAGATCTTTTTCACTTCTTTGGCAAAGCTCAGGGCTGGAACTGCATTTCCACGTGATTTTTCAACTTACATCATTTTTCTTTGAGGCTTTTCTCAAGTTCAACCCATTCTTATGTATGATAAAAAAAAATGCCCCTCAATTGGAAAGGGAATGGACAGAATGGGGGCTGAAGGGAAGGAAGAATCCAGGTTTTCTCAGCGTTTCCTTCCTTTTCTTTCTTTCTTTCTTTTTTGGTAGGTGGCAGTTTCATTTATTCGCTTGTTTGTTTATTTATTTTGCATCTTATTTTAATCTCAGTATAGCTAACATGCAGTGTTCTTTTAGTTTCAGTTGCACAATATAGTGATTCAACAAACACTTCCATCACTCATGCATCATCACAAGTGCACCCCTTAATCTCCAACCCCCTTTCCCCATCCCCTCACCCACCTCTCAGAGTTCCCTTAAACAGGAGAAGCAGATACTTGGTGTTCTGATGAACTTTTAGAACAACTGCCTGTTTGGGCTCGGTAAACATAAAGGCAACAGAGACCTTGTGGGATTCTTGTTGAAGATTCAGGGAAGTAACACAGGTAAAGCACTCAGTACAAGACCGGCTACCTAGTAAACGCTCAGTAGCTTCAGCCAGCATCTTCTGCAGAATCGCTAGTTCGCAGCAGCAGCTGCAAATTTTGTGTTTTGTTTTGTTTTTTTTGTTTGTTTGTTTGTTTGTTTTTTGCCAGGAGGAGCACAAAAGCAATCACAGGCTCATCCCCAAATACTAGAGTTTGCCCTGATTCTTTATGTCATTAACTTATTTTCTCTTAAAGTCCAAACCAGGGGCGCCTGCGTGGCTCAGCTGGTTAAGCAACTGCCTTCAGCTCAGATTATGATCCCAGAGTCCTGGGCTTGAGTCCTTGGATGGAGTCCTGGGATCAAGTCCCCGCATGGGGCTCCCGGCTCAGCAGGGAGCCTGCTTCTCCCTCTGACCCTCTCCCCGCTCATGCTTTCTCTCTCTCTCTCTCTCTCAAATAAATGAATAAGTAAATAAGTGAAATCTTTAAAAAAATAATAATAAAGTTCAAACCAGTTTAACAATGGAATTCCTGTGCCTTAAAAGCAGACTAACAAGCAGATTTTTAACAACTACAATTCCCACAGGTTAGATCCTTTTCCAGAAGTATTTATTTTTTTTTTAAGATTTTATTTATTTATTTGACAGAGAGAGAGATCACAAGTAGGCAGAGAGGCAGGCAGAGAGAGAGGGGAAGGGAAGCAGGCTCCCTGTCGAGCAGAGAGCCCAATGCAGGGCTTGATCCCAGGACCCTGGGACTATGACCTGAGCTGAAGGCAGAGGCTTTAACCCACTGAGCCACCCAGGCGCCCTCCAGAAGTATTTATAAAACAGGTAAACAATGGAGGTAGATAAAATCAGAACAAAGTATCTGTTATGATCACATGTAGTAAGACCCAGTGCTAGGTTTACTCAGGACCTTGGTAGTCAGAAATCTGGATAAAGGCCACCCGCCTCCCCCCGCTCCCCTCAAAAGAAGAAGCTCCTCGTGGACTGGAATAGTACGTGTCCTGATCTTATTTCCTGTGCTGGGAAAAGCACACCTGATCCCTCCAGTGTTACTATTTCCTGAGGCTACTCACCCGGTATCTGTGTCTCCCCTTGCAATCTATCCATACCAAGGGCCAGAGCAAGGTCTGGTGAAAGAGAATTCCCTGGGAAATGCCTGCCCTAGGGAAAGAACTACTTGCCAAGTTTAAAGTCAGTGCAGGGCTTGGCAGAGGGACCTGCTGTCTAGCTCAGTCGTGGAAGTCACACCAGGACGGTGTCCATCCCAGGATATTAGGGCTGGATTGAGTCCACATTTCTCTG